>JAYRBW010121000.1:0-17051 GCA_036023295.1 Invenusta paracnida
TAAAAATATTCCTATTCTTTAAAATGTGAAATTTTAAAATGCCACTGTGGTCCAAAACAACCTTCCCAACACCGACAGACATCCATTTCGGAAGGTTTGACACCATTATCTACAATTATAGGGGGGTACAATTAATGGTGGTACCTCGTTCCTTGTAGCTGGAGGGTGCTAACGCCCGTATACGACTAACAGCAGCACTCACTATCAGTCAAAATGGACTGTGCTGTTATATGCCTGCCAATTACACGTAATTGGGCCATTTTTCATTGATGGTTTGGGGTAACTGCTAAGTTCAAAATGAACTTATATCGGCTCTTATTGATAAAGGTGCACACGAATTGCATGTCATTTCCAACACTTTCCTTGGGGTGACTTGATTTATGAATCTTTTTCCTGGCACTTGTTCAGAAGAGTGCATATTTTTAAACATATAACTCTTGCTACTTATACAAAAGCCACCTATTAAGTAGTTAATAAGGCACTCTCGACGACTCAACAAAAAAAATTATCGATATAATATATGTGTTTTGGTTAATATAATAATTTTAATTTAAAAAAGTCTGTCGTTGTAACTTATGTACGCATCAAATTGTATTAATTAAATTATTATCTATGAAATAAATGTTTTGTTTAATTGATGTAGATATTTAAATACTAAAATATTATATTTTATTACTTTTAAAACGTGAAACATTAATAAGTTTTCAGTATTTTCTATTGTGTACTACTTTAAAAGTAGTATAAATATTTATGCAGAATTTTAGATAAATTTGTTATTTTAAGTTTATTTACAAATTTCTAAATATTTCCTTTTTTCACGAATATTTTGTACCTAAAATGCCCTTTTAAAAATTATTAATTTGTTTTCTTTTCGTTTTCGATATTTCAATTTCTCCAAAAGGATACATATTAATGATTTCAGTAGGAATATTATTTAAGCTCGGAAGAAAAAGTTATCCACACGTAAACTTAAGATACAATATTTTCATGGATGTCTGCAAACTTTGAAAAATCTTCAAGTTTTATTCCAAAATATCTTTTATTACTTTAGTATATTTTGACATTTAAAGGTGCATTTATAAAGAGTTGCGTGTATGATTTCGGAAAAGTCAATGCTCCAACGCTCCAAGTCTCTAATCCATGGAGATTAAAGAAATGGAATATTAAATTCTATATATTTATTTAAAAATATTATGCAAACGTTTAAAGAATAATTTAATACATTTTTTGTAAATTGCAAACAATTCTTTCAAATATGAATTTACAAAATTGGATGCTTATTATATTATGTATTAATAAAATTCTACATAAATCAATATAATTATTTTTGATTGATATATTGATATCATTGCAGACTATCTAAATAATGTATATATTATGTAAACACTTAGCTAGAATGTCGAAGTCTATATTAAATATTGTACTCTAACAAATTCTTTAAAATATAATCAATTAAAATGGTATAATTTTCTCGTGCATACACTTCAATTTCAAAATAGTTCGTAAAAACTTTGGGAGCCAAATAAATTAAAGAAAGTTTTCTCAAATTGTAAAGGTGTTTAGGAACAGTGTTATCTTTTTTGCGGTGAAAAGCCTGAAACATGTATAGCCAAGATTGACGCGGAAGTATGTGTGACATTTGTGGGATAGGTGTCGACAGACGGGGTCGCTCAGATATCCCCAATTGATAGCACTGTGTGTACAGACTGATGGCCGATAACACCCTCTGAAAGGCGAGGCACAGACTCTCGCATCTTCGGCGGCATTTGCGAAGTTGAAGCGTGAAGAGCTGGTGATCCGTATAAAAGTCCTCTCTATATCCATCCCCCCCCCGAGTGGGCAAGACAAGTGACCATCTTAACATTATCACGCCGCGTTGAGGGGGTGAAGAAGGGAAGAAGATTTCGCTCTCATCATTTCCGACATGGAGGAAAATCTAGTTTTTGTGAGAAGAGCTGTTGCACGTCGGGTTGCTAACCGGTTAGGGCAGGCAAGCTACTTATGGATAGGACAGCAGGACAGAAAAGGTTTTCAAGTGGACGGAAATATGTTCCCCTCCTAGTGGACTGGAAGAAATATGGCCCTGGACCCTGTAAAACGAAGGGAGGCAGGTAGACATTACATATATGTATGTATTTAGTATGCAGAGGTCTCAATATATATACCATAAACCAGCGGTGCACTGATTAATTCAATTTTCCGGGGCTAGCCATGACTGAGTTAAACGCATTTTAATCGCTTTTTCCTGCGAGCGAATTCTGCGTCTAACTATGCGTCTAAGGAGCTACCTATGAGTCCATACTCATCCGACCGACTAGAGTGCAACCAGCTGCAGCTAGCCACAAATGTAGTCACACTGTGCATGTATTTCATTCACTTACGCTCTCTCTCAAGTCAGTCAAGTTTTAGTCAGGAATTCGGGCAATTCGCCTAAAAGTTTTATTTCTTCAAGGAAACAAATTGTACGAGTAGTCGTATACTTACTCCACTGGTTCTCTATCAACATCTTTTTCTATCAAATTTCGTTTCTTCCCCCTCCCCCACCCTTTCTTCCTCCTAAGCCACTACTTTTCTTTCTCCGTAAGAATATGTAAGGAATGGATGTACTTCATACATATGCCTTCTCTCGCAATATATTAATGAATCTTCCGAATATTCTCGACAAATAAAGAGCCTTCTCATTCTCTGGAGTTTTGTTGTGCAAAATCTTTGAATATTCTTCGTTTAATTGCCCAAAAAAAGTATTTATCGTTGTAGAGAATGAGAGATTTCACCGTCGACTCACCGAGGCTCAGCATAATTTACATGAACAGCACCTAGAATCAAACTTCTAAATCATACGTCGAGCGGACTTGAAAAGTCTTGAGCCTCTCCCAACCTCCATTCTTCTCTCTTTCTCTTCTTTTCTCTAACAACATCCCCAAATTAATCTGTCCCATCTCTAGAAGTCCCTGATAAAGTTTACCTCGTGTGTGGAATTGATCCGCATTAGTCGAGTTTTAGTCGGGCAGAACAACAACAACAACAACAACAACAACAGCAACTACAACGAGAACATTTTTGAAATTTCCAGCTGCGATAATCAAGAGGAACTTATTTCTAAATTAGCTGGCAAAGTCAACGACTATTCGCCAACTTCCTTTTTTCTCCCCTTTTACTACCTTTTCAGTGGAGTCTTTTCTCTCTCACTCTCTCTCTCTCTCTCTCTCTCTCTCTCTTTCTCTCTCAATCCACTCCCTGCAACAACAACAAATCGTGAGAATCTTGAAGACATCATTATTGAAGTGTAAGGCGAGACCATTTGGCCGCATGAAAGCTTGGGAAGAGCACGGTTTTGATTGTCCATCTTCTCTCTAAAACAGCAGCGCAAGAAGTTCTTCCCCAGTAGTGAATCGCGTCTCCTCCTTCTTCTCTGCTTCTTCTTGCTAGAGCTTGGCATTAACACTCTACACACACACACATACGGAGAGTTAGGAGAGAACATCTGAGGCACGCGGAACACACTTGGGATAAAGTGAGAAAGACACGCTAAAAAACAAGGGCAAACAATCCTTCCCCTTTCTCCGCCCTTCGGTATTAGATAGGCCAACTATATCCACTCGGATCGCCTAACGAGTGTGTCGTCAGAATTGTTTCTACTATGGTGGACTGTCGCTTCCAGCGTGCACACAGTGGCTGATTATGTCAAATTATCTCTCCGTAAAGTGACCACCACCACCAGCTGAACAGACACTTTTGTAGTGCACGAATTATCATTTTCTCCCTAAAATTGTCATTGTTTACGCCTGTCCAGGGAGGAACGGTAAATATTTTCGTGTTTGATCAACGAAACATTCTTATCGTACACACTGCATTACTCTGACATGTCACGGTATTCATGTATTCCTTTAAAATGATCTGGTAAGGAGCACACAAACTATTTCTGAGGAAATTAATGAACAGCAGTTCAGATTTCACACATGCAAAAGTTTGAGTCGGGATGTTGACTTTATTTCTTGTTGAGTAAATTCTACACCACCGTTGCCAAAAGACAGAGTCAAAAGAAGAAGAATCTGGGAAACTTGAATCGTCTCTTAAAATTGCCAAAATAGTGTCGTCTGGGCATTGTACCGCTATGAATATGAGCATGATTTTGACGCAATTCATTGCTCAATCGGCTAATTTATCAATCTTCTGATTTCAGGTGAGAGAAAATGGTATATTTAACATTTCATCATTGTTGTTAATCACAGATGTCAATCAATACACTCGGCGGATCTGCTGCACGACTGTTTTCAGAAGCATAAATTCAGATATTGGCGATTTCCGTCGGAGCCAAAAATATGATTTTCCGCGGAGCCAAAGTTTCAGAAAACTACCGGGACAGATCATCCGCCCTGGCCACATATATTATCTACACACCTCGTTCTATATTCGTACCAATTTTTAACTTCATCGATCAATAACTGCAGCCTATAGGGGTCAAAATGTACAAGAATACACATAACAATACAGTACGTTTTTGTGTCGTGCTGAAAGTCGCCTTTATTTTTATGTATATTTTTATACATTTTGACCCCACTAGGCTGCAGTTATTGATCGATGACATTGAAACTTGGCATGAATGTAGAACAAGGCGTGTAGATTATATATTTGGCCAGGGCGTTTGATATATCCGGTAGTTTTCTGTAACTTTGGCTCTGGGGGGGGGGAATCATGTTTTTCGTTCTGGCGGAAAATGGCCACTACCGTAAATTCGTGAAATCGTCAAACAAAATTAATAACATACTAAAATATAATCATGTTAAAAGTATGAACCAATCGAACTTGGTTGGATAAAAAAATCAGCTGATATTGTAATGTGTAAATTTCTGTATTTGTTATTTCTTTTTATTGTATATGTTTCTTAGTGAAATTAGTAAAAACTCAACCACATAATCAAGCAGATGGTTTTATAGAGATCACATACAAGTATTATTTATTAGGTATACAAACTTCCGTATGGAAGCTGTGGATTAAATATATTACATTTAATCATTATTCTTTTGCCAATTAATTAAAAAACGAAACTGAAACCGAAACTTTGATTGCAATACCTACGTTATAATAGTGTGACATCGATTGCATAGTAACAGATAGAAACGACCTTGAAAATACAAACAATTATAATTTTGGTTTTAAAATTGTATTACGAAAATGGGAATTTGCTTTGCTTTTAATTGTAATCAGTGTAAAACTAAATAAAAATCACGGGTCCGGAATAACAAGTTTAAAACGCAATAAAAAGGAAATAATTAAAAACGAAGTCCAAATATATATATATTTCGGCTTAATAACTCTTTAAATGCTTTCATCCCAGTTGATATCAAGAATAAAAGTGAAAGGTAATTTATAAATCAATTAATTTAACAAATATTTAGAAATGCCGTAAACAGCAAAAAATATCAATAAACAGAAACAAATTAAAATATCAATAGTTGCCATGCATGTTATATACTCGTGATTGAAAACATTGAAATCATTAAAGTAGAGGAAAAAAGTTAAAAGCGAAACTAATCTGTTAGTCTCTTCAAGGTCGTTATTAAGCGTTACTATGCATAAGTGATATAAACACTAAACTCGGGTATAGGTATTATCGCTTCGTGGCAAGTCTAAATATTCAATAAAAGACTACTATACTGTCAACTCAGTTAATCTATATTGATTCTTTTGAATCGATCAACTTCGAATAAGTACTGAAATATGTTTTCTAAAAGGCTTTGTGCCATATTAATATGTATGTATGTATGTATGTATGATAAAGATACTATAAATATCAAATATTAAAATTTGTAAGCGAACAAAATACAAATATTTAATATTCGTCTCAGATGCCGTCAAAATAATATACCAATAAGTTAAATACAATATCCTTCAATCGAATAGGTTTCATTCGTTTAAATCATTATTATTGTTACACATAGACATTAAAACACAAAATATGCACAGATTATAATCTCAGTTTGAATGCAATAAAAATTAAAGACAGATAACACGAAATGGACAAAAATTAACATGAAAACAAATTATTCCTTTATTTTAGTAAAAGAAGGTACCACTGCACCTCGTATGGTTGTAGTGTGAGCAGTATGAGGTATCTTGAAGTTTGGGAGTGTTCCAGGCACCGTGGGAAATACTAATTTTCATGACTCAAATTTGCCGAAATTAATGGATATAATTTTTGAATTTTGTAGGGTGAAAGGCTGCTTCTCCTCTCCTCTCCTCTATAATACATTATATTATTATACAATTGACAAGTGTGACAATAACAGCGCAAATTCAACTAAAATGTATGTAAGAATTAATGCAAAAATGTAAATTAGTTATTTTGTATTTTAAAAATATCTCAAACAGTTTATGAAAAACTTTAATTTAAAAATTTTTCCTAACTATCGTTTAAAAATGTTTTGGCTTTTATTACACCCATGACGACACATTATAATCTAAAATAGAGTGTAATAATTCCTATTTCCAATGGTCTATTTAAAAACACATACATACCAGACTTTTACAACTTTTACAAGAAAAAAAAATATATGAGTCTAAGTAAGTAAAATAAACCTATTAATGCCAATATTTCTAATTAATAGCAAGTATTATACATATATCAATAATTTTTACGCCATTATAACGCATTATAACGCTAATCAGATCATGACAATCAGTGCATTCAAATCTAACCTGCTATGGTTTGTTGGCAGTATGAATAATAACCAATAGGTATGTTTGCCTATACCGGTTGCCATAGAAATTTAAATATAAAATCCGATTTCCGTTCAGCGGAGGCGTTTATTAACGTTTATTAGAGATAAGGCGTTTATTAACATTTATTAGAGATAAGGCATTTATTAACGTTTATTAGAGATAAGGCATTTATTAACGTTTATTAGAAATAAGGCATTTATTAAAGTTTATTAGAGATACGACGTTTATTGACGTTTATTAGAAATAAGGCATTTATTAACGTTTATTAGAGATACGACGTTTATTGACGTTTATTAGAGATAAGGCTTTTATTGACGTTTATTAGAGATAAGGCCTTTTTTTAAATTTATTAGAGATACGACGTTTATGGACGTTTATTAGAGAAAAGGCGTTTGCTAACGTTTATTAGAAGTAAGGAATTTATTAACGTTTATTTAAGAGATAAGGATTTTATTAAAGTTTATTAGAGATAAGGCGTTTATTTACATTTATTAGAGATAAGGCCTTTTTAACATTTATTAGAGATAAGATGTTTATTGACGTTTATTAGAGATAAGGTGTTTATTAATGTTTATTAGAAGTAAGGCATTTATTAACGTTTATTTAAGAGATAAGGATGTTATTAACATTTATTAGATAGAGATAAGGCGTTTATCAACGTTTATTAGAGATCCGACTTTTATTGACGTTTATTAGAGATAAGGCGTTTATTGACGTTTATTAGAGATAAGGTCTTTTTGAACATTTATTAGAGATACGACCTTTATTGACGTTTATTAGAGATAAGACGTTTATTAAAGTTTTTTTGAAGTAAGGCGTTTATTAACGTTTATTAGAGATAAGGTGTTTATTAACGTTTATTTAAGAGATAAGGTGTTTATTCACGTTTATTAGAGATACGACGTTTATTGACATTTATTAGAGAAAAGGCGTTTATTAACGTTTATCACAAGTAAGGAATTTATTAACGTTTATTTAAGAGATAAGGATTTTATTAAAGTTTATTAGAGATAAGGATTTTATTAAAGTTTATTAGAGATAAGGCGTTTATTGACGTTTATTAGAAATAAGGCATTTATTAACGTTTATTAAAGATACGACTTTTATTGACGTTTATTAGAGATAAGGCGTTTATTGACGTTTATTAGAAGTAAGGAATTTATTAACGTTTATTTAAAAGAAGGATTTTATTAAAGTTTATTAGAGATAAGGCGTTTATTAACGTTTATTTGAAGTAAGGCGTTTATTAACGTTTATTAGAGATAAGGTGTTTATTGACGTTTATTAGAGAAAAGGCGTTTATTAACGTTTATTTGAAGTAAGACGTTTATTGACGTTTATTAGAGATAAGGCGTTTATTGATGTTTAGTAGAGATAAGGCCTTTTTTAACATTTATTAGAGATACGACCTTTATTGACGTTTATTAGAGATAAGGCGTTTATTAACGTTTATTTGTAGTAAGGCGTTTATTAACGTTTATTAGAGATAAGGTGTTTATTAACGTTTATTTAAGAGATAAAGTGTTTATTGACGTTTATTAGAGATACGACGTTTATTGACGTTTATTAGAGAAAAGGCGTTTATTAACGTTTATTAGAAGTGAGGAATTTATTAACGTTTATTTAAGAGATTAGGCGTTTATTAACGTTTATTAGAGGTAAGGCGTTTATTAACGTTTATTAAAGATAAGGCGTTTATTGAGGTTTATTTGAAATAAGGCGTTTATTAATGTTTATTATAAGTAAGGCGTTTATTAACGTTTATTTAATAGATAAGGATTTTATTAAAGTTTATTAGAGATAAGGCGTTTATTGACGTTTATTAGAGATAAGGCGTTTATTAACGTTTATTAGAGATAAGGCGTTTATTAACGTTTATTAGAGAAAAGGCGTTTATTAACGTTTATTTGAAGTAAGGCGTTTATTAACGTTTATTAGAGATAAGGCGTTTATTGAGGTTTATTTGAAATAAGGCGTTTATTAACGTTTATTAGAGATAAGGCCTTTTTAAACATTTATTAGAGATATTACGTTTATTGACGTTTATTAGAGATAAGGCCTTTTTTAACATTTATTAGAGATAAGGTGTTTATTGACGTTTATTAGAGATAAGGTGTTTATTGACGTTTATTTGAGATAAGGCGTTTATTAACGTTTATTAAAAGTAAGGCGTTTATTAACGTTTATTAGAGATAAGGTGTTAATGGACGTTTATTTGAGATAAGGCGTTATTAACGTTTATTAGAGATAAGACATTTTTTAGAATAAATACTGTAATCCGTCTTCTTTTTCAAAGTTAATATCATCAATAAAACCTAGCTAAATGTGTTATAATTTCCTTTCTTTTAACCATAAAATTAAGCCAGAAATAAGGTGATAATTGTTTATTGTATATTATACTCGTAAATACTAATATTTCAATTTTGTATAGCTATAATTGTGTATTTCTGTTTGATGGTAATTATTTTAATTCTAATAAATATCTTTATATATGTGAATAATTTTTTCAATTTCTTCGTAAAACTTTGTATATGTATGCGCTATCCTGAACAAAAAACATTTCTTATCAAATTTCACATATTCCTTCAATAAAATGATATATAGGTATAAATAAATAATGTAACGCTATTGCAGGAACTCTTGCCAGTAATATTACTTTCTTTTAATGAATACATACATACATATATGGCTAGTGAAAGCAACAGGTTGCAAGATGAAAGTATGTATAACCCTCTACGCCCATTTATTTCTCTAAAAGAAAAAAAACACAACAAAATAAAATAGAAGTTTAATTAATCTTTTCAGTAAGCAGCCCTTAACGTTTCATGTGAAAGTTACATTTGCTCTATTTTTGTTGTTGTTATTACATAGATATGCATATAAATGGGGAAAGCCAACAAGTTGATTAAACTATTGATGGTAGACTGTTTACAATGGGTTTCTCTTTGTGCTTATCCACGATTGCCTTTGTTATCTTATCAAGCTCGGGTGGTAATATTATTCAATAGAATTGAAAGAAAAAATGTCTTATACACGATGTGTGCGCACTTAAAAGTTTAACATTATTATTTAATGTATGTATGAGAAAAGGAATGTGCCTTTAACGAGGTAGAGGAAAATGTTTTTCATGAACACTGGTATTCCAGCTATACTTTGCGCCGAACATCTGAATTATTGTATGGTGAATACTAGTATGATTTAATTAATACATATAAAATATATGAGGCAACCCAATAACCAAATTATGTGAATCCATTGAAGTGAATTGATAGAACTCTTTTCAGGGCGTTCGTTATAGGAAGCATATTCCGTTCAAGTATAGAAAATAATGATAATAATTAATAATAATTAATTATTGAGTATTATTTTTATTAATAAGAAAAGAAAAATATAATAGTAGACGGTCGATGATATCATTATATTGATTTTCCTTTTGATTAAAAGTCGGCTCAGGCAATTTTTTCTAAAGACTTAGCTGAGCTATATAGGTACCTATAACTTTGCGATGGGATGTATTGGTATCTATTCTGTCTGTGTCATTAATACTAAATCATTGACTAGTAATTAATTAGTTAGCAGGTATTTCACTAAATAAAGATGAACAATTTAAAAGAAATACTTAGACATCATAAAAAATTATTTTTTATTTAATTTAATTGACTAATTTAATCAATAAAGTACAAAATATATTTATTGATTTGTTAAGGTACATTTTATTAATGCGTTGTTATAGTTTTATGCATATTTCCAGCTGTAAGCTAACTGTAGTGCAGATTCTTTTGCATTTTCTCTGCTACTATAGTTCACTTGCAGCTTCGACTATAACTGCAGCATCGTTCTCCCAGATGGCTGTTGATTAGTTGAAACAATATTTATTGATTGGAGAGGAATCTGTGAAGGCCATTCGTACTATTTCATCCTTCAGACTTTGGAGGTTAGAGCTTTTTTTGTGGTTTTGGTGGCCTGAATAGAGGATCTGTAAAGTTTTGACAGTGCAGTGGCCCCTCACTTCCCAGTAGGATGATGCAATCGACTTGAGCTCTGCGAGAACGTCCTCTTCGGGCAAAAGACAGCCGCATGATGAATCATAGTTCAGTGCAGTCGATACGTAGATTCCTAGAAGGTGCAGATTCCACGATTTGAGTGTAACAATCATACATGCCAGTAGGAAATTGTAAACACGAATTATTTCAGAATTTAATGCATATAATCTAAAGTTCTAACAGGAATCTAACTGTCCATAATTATTAACAATATATTGCCTTTATTCAAACAATGAGTTTAAAGTAGTATTGTCATGGAGACAGTAGTTATAACCGTATATTAGATATCGACTTGTTGGTTAATCTTTATGCCTGATTGCACAATATTTTCCACATTTATAATTCGGAAACTGTCTAATTTAGAGTATTATAGGTATATCTTACAACATGATTGACGTGTAAATATATATAAATATATATATAAATACCTATATTACCGTGATAGAATACTCAGTGACAGTTTCATTTTTTAGTGTTAGAATCGTTTGTCTTGTTTTATTCTACTGATTATAATGAAAGAATCCGCCCACTCATGTCCTTATAATCTATAAACAAAGATTTAACTGTTAGTTAATAGTAAATCTAGAATTTGTAACATTTAAAATGAAATTAATTTCCCCTGCGATGGAAAATGAGTGAGTTCCCCAGCAAGTCTGTGAAACTGTACCAGTATATATAGGTACAACTTTATCGACATAATGAGATAATTATTTCCCCAATTTGCAGCTTCCTCATCAAAATAGGAGAGAACGCTTCGTTAGCCTTGTATAGGGATTGCAGCAATGAACTGAATACATAGGTTAAGTACTTCATCTTGCATGGGAAAGGCTCATTTACGTTTCCTGCATTCATGAGTAGGTATAGAGAACATGAGTATAATAAGTAAGGAATTAGTATTCACTTTAAGTGAGAAATGCAAATATTGTCGAGAAAAAGACACAAAACTTATTGCTTTATTACTGTGCCTAAATATGAATCAGCATTTAATAATATATTTGAACATTTTGTTTCCAAATTGTTGGAGCATTATTTGAGACTATATTTAAGTACTAAAAATGTTCTAGATATATCCACACAAATAAGTAAAACATAATACTAAAAAGCAAAGCTGTTTTAAATACAGTTGTTCCGTATCATTTTTCAATCGCTATCAAAGCCTCTTTCTGACTTCAAAGGATTCTGTAACTTCCAATAAAACAGTTTAAGATACCAAAATTCGCCCAATGTTTATTCCTTTTGCTGTTTTTAAGGAAGCTTAATGAATATTTTAAATAATATTAACGCATTGTCTTCCACAGTTTAGAGGTCCAAAAATATTTCTCTCTCAAATCTTTGGTTTACAAATTTACGTGTCAGGTTGACACCCTCATCAGTTTTACATAGAATAGTTAGACCAAACGCTTCCAAGATAAAAGATAGAAGGGCATAACACTTTAAGAATGAGATTGGGGAACATCTTATCCCCCTGTAACTACTGTTCTAATTCCTATAATTGTAACAGTTTTAAAATGTAGTCAGCAATTCCTCCGATTTTAATCTTTGTGTTTTAAAAGCTCTCCATATTAAACTGTCAACTTGCCAGTCAAGGCTCTCCTTCTTTACGTTGTATTCGATTCTACAATTTAATTTTTATTCATGGTCAAAAAAACTTTTGCTGTCAAAATGACCTTTTTGGCAGTTAGTCTGCAGTTTTTTTTTCAATTGCCGAAGCATCATTGCTGGAGTAATCCTTTGGAGATTTTCGTGTCCAAGAATTGTTGTACATCCTCCGTTTATTTCCAGTATCCGAGATTGCTTCTTTCAATCTACAATTTGGGAAACAGCAAATGCTGGTGTACAGTTTGAATTTGGGTTCAATATCAAGACACTCTATATATATAGGTATACATGCGATCCAACTGCATATATCTTATTATTCATTCGTAACGATCACATGTATAACTTCTACATGGAGTCAGGAAGCCCTGAATGGATAATATTCTCCTAAATCGAACAGAATATGTACCTATATACACACACATATATATATATACTAAAAGGCTGTTGTACACAATATATATATATATATATACGTAAGTGTCTGTTTATTGTACTCTGCTCAATTTTTTTCTTGTGAAAGAGAAGAATTGCTCGGACTTTGAGGGGGACTCTAACCCTAACTCTTACACGTCATGTGTGCATATAGCAGAGAGGAATTCGAAGTAACATCTGGCCCGTCGTCGCCTTCCGATTTGGCATGTTGGCATATATACTTTGTAGCCGTGCGTTATCTCTGTGGTAATACACACATATATACATGACGACGACGATCCCTCATGACCGGGAAGAAGGGAACACAAACACGAACACTGGGGCACCTTTTTCGCAGCACCAATTCCAGGGGGGGGGGGTGTGTGTGGCTGTTTCTTCATATGTTTTCATTCGCTAACGAGGCACGCAAGTTTAAGGACACTGTCGCGTAATGTATGTGTTTGTGTATATGTATGCGTGTGGGAGATATCATGTACTACAACAACCCTTCACTCATATATACCACAAGCCAATTTCGCGGCGTATACAACCGCCCTGTCGCGTCCTCCAAAAGTGTTCCATCGACTGACGTTCTCTCTCGGCGTTTGTCCGCCTCTCCTCTCTCTCTCCTCCTCCTCTCAAGAAAGATTCAAATGTCACAATTTAAATCGGCCTAAATTGTGCGCGCTCGATCGAGTCGACCACCGCCGCACAACGCGCGCCTAATTCTTCGGACAAGCAAGCTCGCTCTGTCTGTTACCACAGTCTCGTCAAAAACTTTGGGGGGGCGAGAGTGATGTTCTCTTAGAAGGGGAATGTGAAATAGCCCATTCTCTCCACGCGTATATAATTATCTTGACGTCTGCTGTCTCCTCAGCAGCCATCCTGGCCGCCACAATGGACTTATCTCATTCAGACAATAGCTTGTTCTGCTGGGAATCCCGCCGCTAACACAGGAATCTTCTTTCGTAATGAGGAGTTGTTGGGTTTGAGCTGCTCAGACAAAGAAGTAACAGGCAGGGTTGACCTACAAAGCTCTGTATATATTCTTGTGTTCTTGCTAGTTCACAGGCAAGGGGGCGCTCTACATCAATAAATCTATTGTTGTTACCTTTTTTTGTCTATATTATAATTTCTCGACGATTAAGGAGGATGTCTAAAACTGTTGTGTACACTTTGAGAATATAAACGTAGAGCAGGCATAAAAGCCAGTAACGGATTGTGTAAGCTGCTTGCAGCGTCCCTGGTAGGTATTATAGTTCATTGTATTCAATCTGCGGAAATATTGTTCCTCCATTGTCGTGAAACTATAGTTTATCCTCCAACTACCCCTTTGTGAATAGTTGGCAAGCGTTTCCTGTCATTCTTAAAGGTGCACATTTGGATTGAAGCTGGTGAAATCAATGTCAGTACACTTATAGGATGTATCAATCGGAAGATATCTATTGGATTAATCCCAACAATGACCAGTCGTAAGTTTGGTGGCGATGTCTTTTTATTCTTGAATTATTATCGTTAATTTAAAAGCTAGAGTAGATCGATACAGTATACCGAGATAAACTAATTTAGGCTCAAATAATGAATCATGAAAATGAGTTCTTTTGATAAATAATAACGTAGATATATGTATGTCAAATTATTTGTAATTTGAAACTGAAATCGAAAAATAGTATGTATAACTCCAACAAGAAAATGATCTTCGTAAAAATATCCCCCATAAATCATATTTCTCATATTTAACTGATATTCTGACTATAGCTCATCAATAATGCCCTTACCGAGTATCCCATACATTGTCGATAGTCTGAGCTTGGCAGTTCTCAAAATCGAGCCCATAACTAACGATTCGTTTAGTATTTATTAACATAATTATGTTGCTGATGTGTTTAGCTTACATGAATTATAAATAATACTTAAATTAAATTAATATAATCACGTTTGGGCGCTCAGAATATTGTAATAAAACCTTTGTAATAAATAAATATATTAAATCTAAAAGTCTACAATTCAAGCTAAAATAAAATTGCTAAGACAGTAGGTATTGCAATGATCAATTTAACATGGATTAAACATTACCTATTTAGATTATATATGAAACAAACACGATATATATTTATGATACAAAGTTGTAGTAATGAAAATACTAATTTGACATCATCGAATCGTGTTTTAACTGTGTCCAAGTCATTACGGATATACAACATCAAGAATTCAGTTTTAACTGCCATTACTATAGTATTTCCTATAATATACATAGAACCATAGGTACTTCTTCTTCATTGGATTAAATTCAATGATATACGCGCTTCGTCAAATATTATAACTTATACTTGGTATAGATTTGCTTTTACTTTTATAAGATGTATATAATTACGGCAAAACTGACATATGGAAAGCTATAATTAATTTTAATGATGTCTTTATTTCAATAATGTAATGTTCTGAATTTTGGAATTTGCTACTTTGTATGTATATGGAGACATCCTATACATGAGGTATGTTGTATTGATTTCGACAGAGTAAACGGTGGCTGTCACAGGCACTGCGAACATAATTATACAATAATTTGATTGTTCATATTGCAAATAATTATTATAGCGCAAATTATGGAATATTGTTAATATTTGAATTAAACAAAAAGCAGTGTTCACTGTGGATTTAAATATTTGGAATGCTTTTATGTGGCATCCATAATGTGTCACCAATATTTACCAACTTTGAAAAAAGCTTGCTTTAGTATTAATATATGGGCGTTTTTTCTTGTAAAAAAGCTAAGTATAATTCCAATTCGTGTATAATAGCTTAATAAATGACATTTTAGAAAAGCAAATAAATGCGTTAAAATATAGTTTATGTTTGTAATAATAATAAATATTATGAATTATCCGCGAACTTTTGAGAACGTTTTCCCAATCACGTGATGCAGACATTAAGAGAATCATTTTTTGCGTTCTTTTTATTACAGAAAGTCTATATTTTCCTTTATTTAAACGTTTTAAGTTTAATATACGGTACGGCCATGATTGTGATTTAAAAATGGTATCAGCTTAGGTTATTCAGCACTAATCAAATGATAAATCGATAACGATCAATTTTTTAAAATTTCTGCCTCCAAAACGATCAGCAGTATATTTAAAACCTAAATATGTATGTTAAGTATCTTTTCTGTGTTTCACAGTATTTCTGATATAGGTAGATTGCTGTTTTGGGAAATCGTCCCGATATATTACTCAATTCATATCAATGATAAACTATTGAACACTCTTTGTTTGTGAATGATCCAATTATTTGGATCATTGTAGAAAAAATCATTTACCGTATTAATTGATTGATTACATCCCACTTTGCTAGAACCGCTGACAAAAAACCCATTGGAACATTAGCTTTCAACACACACACACATGACCAACCAACTGGAACTATATGTCCCAACGGACCCAATCTGCACAAGCCCTCGGCCAATCCTGCTATGTTTGGACATAGATATGGATTATATTTTGTTTATCTCTACCTAGATAGACAATCTGTACCTGTGCCAGGCAAAAAATGACATAGATATAGATCTAATACAGCATAAATGATAAATTTTCAAACGGGCAAAATTGTACATGACGTAAAGCACTGGTATGAAAATTAAAACTTTACAAATTATGCGTCTGAATTAGAGCTACAATAATATGTAATTTGTAGGAGTATAGCTTAAATAGTAAAAAGGTTTTTCTGATAGCGAAAATAACTAGTTTTGATATACACATATAAATTACATACTATTATAGCTCTAATGCAGGCGCACATTTCTATACTTTTACTTTTCATATCAGTGCTTTAAGTCATGTACATTTTATACCATATTAGATCGGATCGAGCATTTTTGGCCTCGCACAAGCGTTGATGACTCATTATTGGCGCAACAAGCATTTACTATCGGATTAAGTCAGATTGTTCAGATAGAGAAAGAAGGATATTTATATCTGTGTTGGGATATTTCGATGCACAAACTGTAATTGGCTCTAGATTTTAGACATGTTTCAAATATTGGAGAGAAAGGGCATCTATAAATAGATGTTTGGGGTTCTATTAATAAATGCGCGATGCCATCTCTCAAATCAAATCCAGGAGGTCTATACTATGGATTTACTCAACGGATTTAGCGTTTAATTAGGGAGACTAGGATAGCGCTGTTTCGCCCTTATTGGACCTCATCAGCTAGCCTAACTCCTGATAACAGTAATACACCAAGAAGAAGCAGTACTCTACAAGGGAGACTAGGACAGC
>JAYRBW010121011.1:0-17050 GCA_036023295.1 Invenusta paracnida
TGTTGTTATGAAGTGAAATTGGTTTCTATTTTGAGCTATAACGTTATATTATTAATTTTAAAAACTAGTTATGTTATTATACACATAGATAATGTATGTACAAACAAAATTTAGTTCTTTACGTGACAATGTGATTGATAAAAAGCCCTTTTTAAAAAAATGCCCTTATATTCGTAAATAAAATTTTCATTTTCGAAATTAAATATTCTAATGCGTGTATTAACATATTTACCTACTCATAGAAACACATCAATATGAAACCATCACCAACTAGGAATAAAGTACATTAACATATAAATATACATTACATTTACATTTACATTTAATGTATTCACGCAGGACAGATTATTGTTTTCAATAACATGTGAAATGCATTTAAACACTAAGCTGAGCATGGCTATATTCCGATGGGCATTAGGAAGAGAATATATAAAACTATAAACTAAAAAATAATTATTCATATATACATATTATATGGTGACATTCTGCCGAATTGACAATGTCTTACATTCCTTTCGATGTCAGTTCGTTTTCTAGAGATTATGGTCATACTAGACATTTATGTATTTGGAAGTTACAATATTCTCAATCTATACAAGGTCAGATGTATTATTCTGTTAACTAAATTCACAGTCAAATAGAAATATAAAAATGCATTTACATAAAAATTTGAAAGAAAATTTTATATTATTCTATAATATGAAATAAATTATAATTCCCCGAATTTAAAACAAGTTTTGCAATATAAATATCTCAATCTGAAAATTAAAATCAATTCGTATCTTACTTAAAATCTAAAATGTACAGAATGTTGGAACCATTCACAAATATATACAACATGCGGCTGTTTTTTTTATAAGTTGTTGTTAATTGCAAAATGAACGACGCATACACATATAAATAAACAAATAAATGCTATATTTAGGCATATTGTTTTAGTCCTTGCATAAAGTTTCATATTTCAATAATGGGATTATCTAAGCTAAACCGTGATAATATGACATAAGCCAATATGGTAACAGAGCTGCACTCAAAGTGAAACAGATTTAACGGATGTTTCGCAATATATGTTTCGAATGACAGACAAGGTGTTTTAAGGTGACTGCAGGGGATTATCTTGATTTTAAGATGAATCCAAAACAGCATATACATTTAAAACACGATATATAACATATTAAAATATTATTAAAATATTTTACAAAAATTAACAAAGCATCTGAAAACGACACTTCAAAATCATTTCATGACTTGCTATATAATATTACGCAATGTAAAGTAAAATGCCTCGATTAGACATATAAATAGGGTTATGATGTTTTAGCTATTTCTTTTGTATTATTCTTGATAAGAAACATGGACGTCGGAGTAAGCCAATAAGTTTCAAAATAAATTGAGGTCTGTTGTTTTGTGGACTTATACGTCTTATATACTTTAAATGTTGAGTTTTATTTTGCCTAATTTCCTGCTGTATTGTAAACATATTTGATGGAATAGTTTACAAAAACATTTACTCTATAGTGAAGAGATTAATTGAAAATTAACAATTGTCAAATTAAACTCTAAACGCACAGAAAGAACTATTCCCTGGTAATGTTTTATTTATTTTCTGTTTGACTTACCTGTTTGGCACACGCACAGGTCTATCCCATGAACTCCGGTTACTATATTCCTAGGACAATGATATTTTAGTTTGTAAGATGTTAGTAGATATAATGCTATAGTCATAATTTTAATAGATATTTTAAATTCATGTGCAACATTCCGAAAGCATATTTGTAACATATTTAAGGCTATAAGATACAGAAACTGGTTTACAGATGTTGACTGTTGGACTGTATTGATTAATGAGACATGTGTTTAGAAGCTGGTCTGATTATACTCAAATAAATACATTGCGAGAAGCTAGCTGTATTTTCATCCTCTACAATATATAGTAAATGAGAAAGAAACATAACATAAATAACGTTTTAGTTTTTGAATATAGTTTAAATGTGTACTATGTTTGTAATAAATATGTGTAATGATATATAAAGATGTAGCTAGATGGCAATACCTATGCAGTTAACGTTTTATTGATTACTTCACTGTTATTTTAAAAATATTATTTTAATATAAATGTAGTTGACATTCAGTATTAAGCTATTTCTTTTTACAAGTAAATTTGTATTCGATTTACATGTGTTTCAAATGTTTTAATTTTCATGAAATTATTAATAAAAGCAAACATATATAACTAATATAAATTTATTTGTATACATATTTTGTCCTAAATTAAATATTAAATTATCTATTTTAAATATTAGTTACATGTCATTTTTTAATCTAGTAGAAATTCAAAAGTGCAACATTCGCAAGACTCAATTGCATTATTAGTAAATTTAGCAAATTAAAACGTATTATTACATTAACTATATTATAGTAATAATCATGTTTTAAAATTAAAGGATTTTTGTCACCAAATATAATAGTTGTATTATATTATCTCGTCATTATATTTAAAAATGTCATTCGGCAACTCTTCAATAACATAATAAATTCCCACTAAATATACGCCTCACAACGCTGACAAATACGCTGACAAATTGTTTTTTAATAGAACAGTGATAGTTTTCTGGCAAACTCCCCTTTACTGCTTTACACTTTAATTTGAGTTACATATATTATGTATTCTCATTACATATTTTATAGCGAACGAGTGTTTACTAAACTCTAGTATCACTCATACAAACAAGCAGAACGTTTATTTCTAATTTTTACATAAATCAAAATTGCTTTAATGTACCTTTTTAAAAGTGTTTATTGTCAATATAAAATATGTGTATGCGCATATTAGCTAGCAAAAAGTCAAGTTTAACATACAACTTATAGATATATGTTCCCCCAAACAAAGCACTGTATGTTATATTTGCATTTATACAGTGATTCTTGTTTTTAAAGTCGCCTGTCAATAAATTGTGTTTGCCAAACTATGTATATAAGTAGTTCACATAGAAAACGTTAATCTTCTCAGAAAATGAATCCGCGAAATACAGATGAGAGTTCGATTTTAACTTCAGGGAAATACTTAATATGATTAATGGAAGAAAAGTAAAAAGGAAGTGAGATAAAAGAGTGAAAAACTTTGGAGTAATGTTATCAATTCTTGCGGGAAAGCATTAGCATATTATATTTTCATTTTTAATATTAGAAGAAATAATTATCGATTATCAAAATAATATATTATGGATTCCTGGTAATCCACTATACTGTAAGGTGCATAATTAATCAAAATTTAATTAACTAAGAGCTAAAAGAGACTTATTTCAAAAGTAAAATAAATGTTTCACCTATAAGAGGTTTGACAGCGATTGTAAAAGTCCGCAAGGCAAGGGTTTAGGACGGCGGGACACATTGTTTGAAAAGTTTGAAAAGTGTGAAAGCCTTTCAGTGTATGCGATGAATTGAATTAGGATGATTGAAACTACACTTCCCGTAATACTTCCCGCACATGAACAAACACCCAAGCACTGTCGATGCTATAGGAGGCTAACTCTCAACTAGGGAGGGGGCTCATTAATATTTCAACAGTTCTCTCAACACTTTAGCTATCGTATTGTGTGGTTTTAGCGATGGGTCTGCTCTCTTCTATATAGCAAAAGAGTTCCCAGTACGATTACATAGTGTGTTTGTTTCAATCTGTTGGTCTGCTGTCACATTTTGCTTAATAATTGTTTTTAAGGAAGTCAACAGTGGAAAAACTGTTTTTAGCTCAAAACTGTAAAATAAAGGCTATTTGTCGAGGCATAGCTAACATAGAACATAAAACATGACTTGTAGAAAGCTATTCAGATATAATTTCGTACAATGATTGTATGAATAATTGTTAAAGTGTCTTAAAAACGCGGAATTTGCCAAAAATCGATCATATTCAGGAAAAGGTTTCTTTCGAAGCTCGAAATTATCTAGGTTTGCTTTTGAATAGTATTTACACGAGTACATCAAATTCCGCTTCTAAAACAGGAAGTCTGTGGAATTCTAAGTAGAAAAAGTTATTTACGTTTATGTTAGTGACATGTTTGCACTTTTTCCTTAATTAGTGTAATATATCATAATTATTACGTCATGTTCATATAACGTTTTAATACAGTATTTATGGGTCTGGAGCAATATTTGGGTAAATTTAAATTGACAAAAATTGAGAAAAGGTTTCCTTATATTCCTTAGACATTTATATAATTGTTATATAGTGGTTTAAAACATGTTTTGATTGTGCATATTTTATTACATTTTATTTAAGTTAAAGTTAGTTTTAAATAAATAGATTATGACAAAAAAAACTTAATTTAATAATGATAAAACTAAAATCACAAATGAGTAAATGTTAATGTAGTTTTTCTAAAATACATTACACTACGGATATCAGTACGGAAATGACCACTTATAGTTTAAATATAGAACATTTGAATATAGAAAGATATATTGGTAAGCGTAAAAATGTGGGAAATTATATAACTGTGTGTTGTACACACAGTATTCAAATTGGGCAAATACGTTTATTATGGTGCAAAAAGTTCGGGTCACAATGTTACAATGAATATTATAATTTAAAACCAATTTATGCATATATATATATATATATACAAATTTGATCGGCATGCATACAAAGTACAAAATACCTGAAATAATAATGTAATAACTTGTCTACTAGCTAAACTATCGTACTTGAAGAACTAACAGCCGATATCCTATATCCTATATACAGTGCCGAATTTTGCACAGAATCTTTTGCACTTGACTAAATAAAACGTCTATTTTAGTTAGTACAGGTGCCTTTTTATTTAAAATATATCTAACTGTATTTTTTAATGACGAATTATTCCCCTAATGTTAAGAAATCTTAAATATTGTGAAACCTATTAACAACGAATAATCATCACATTTTTCATATACACATTATAATTGCCAATATATATATGGATTAATGTGGAATGCAACATTTTTGGGGAATTTAAATAACTAGCGGAAAATAATAATATTTTGATTTTAAAACTAGATGTTCAGTACAATGCGCATTAATGTAGTCCTTGCTATATATATATATATATATTATTGTTACTTTTGTAACTATACTGACATGATGTATAGTCCTTGGAAAAATAATAATATAATATAATTTTGCAGTCTGTCTTTTCATATTAAATATTTAGATGGGAACTGAGATACTTGGTGCATTTTATCAAGCAATTTATTTTATAAAATGTCAATAACTAAAATATTCAAACTTTAATATGCCATATAGTGGAACATTAGTTACTTTAATATGTTAATATGATACACATCAGAAGAAGAAAATCATATTTTATATACATATGATTATTGAAAGTACCTTTTGTTTCTAAAGCCAATTTAACATGTTCCAGACTTATGTTATACCTTTGAAACTTGTCAAGTCTGGCATGCATGCATGCAGGCATTATTAGTTCTATTTTTAGATATTTATAAACAAATATTAAATCACTAAAACAATCACAAGATGCTAATGCACTACATATTATGATTGATTGAATTTGTACAGGACTTTCAAAAAATCATGTACACTATATAGTTAACTTTATAATATATATAATACTAATAGTATACATATACAAAATATTGTTGAGATTTAAGCACAAATTTAACATAAAACATGTAAATAAGTGTCTAATGTATTATTCTTATAAGGTTATATCGCTGTGTAAATTGTTGTATGTACTTTTAGTAATTGTCCTCTTAAATACATAAGTTATAAGTTCTTTAACGTCATATTTCATTTAAACTTGTTTATCTATGCATATCATTTATCAAATTTACTTAAAATAATATAATTTCTGTATATATAGAAATATAGAAATAAAAAATGTTCTCAGAATATCATACCTGTTTGAATATAATTTTGAGCATACATTTGAAAGTTTGAACAAAGTTTGAACATACGATATTTGAAAATAATATTGGAAATGCAGACTGAGATTTTTATATTTTCAAGTTTAGCTGCACTACTACATATGTCACATGTATTTCCATTTATTTAATAATACATTGACATGACTGCATGGCATTCATTATTATTTAAATTATTCTTGATTTGTAAATATTATCTATAACGAGAATTCTCAAATGTATAAGAAACATACATTCACACGCAGCTATAAGCAAGAAATGTCTTTGCTTTGTATATGTATATATTTGTATGTAGGTATGTTAAATTACTAATATGTTTGTTTCTATTTATATATATATATTTATGATATACAACAAATATGTTATATGATATATATAATATATATTTTTTAAGATATATATATGAATGGGTATTTTAAATGGGTTTGTTAGTTAAATAAGTTTTCTGTTTTACTGTTGCTATAACATTTTATATATTTTAATACATCTTTAAAAAATGGATATTTACAATATTAGACAGCACATTGCCCTCATCGGCTATATAAGTCTGATGTAATTGAATACAAATATAAACTACAGATTCATTTACAAGAACTTTCATGCAAACTGCTGCATCTTTATATGTCACAGTTAGCGTGACAAGCATATCCCAAATTACACATCGCTTAAATATTTCATTAGTTCTCAACTTTGTGTAAATTAAGAGAAAAAAAAGTTTTAAAATTCTTCAAAATTGATGTATTTATATCCAAATTTATATTTGCGTATTTGTATTGCGTATCTATGTAAATAAATATTTTATTTCAAAATTACAATAAGCAATTGCACATATTGCTTTTTTATCATTCACTATGAAGTTCGTTCCTACTGCCCCCATCATTAAGGGGGTATTTCAGTTTTGATAATGGTTGAATTGGAAAGGTAGTTTTCAATCCTGTCACTTACAATTATGTAGATGATGGTTTACAGTAGTGAGGATTTATAACATACTCAATCTAAAGCCAATGCATACTTAGACAAAATTCAGGCAATAGATAATGCATTTATCTTTGAAATGTGCATTATATCATTTTAGATATACGAGTTATACATACAATAGACAGACATCAATACATTCGTGTAGTCATAATGATGCATCTATTACTCTATATGTATGTTACATATTATATTGGTAGAAAAATTAAGCCCGTATCTCTTTGGAAATATAATTTAATAACATTTTAATACCTACATAATATGTAAATGTCTTCAATAATGCTTAGAGTATTGATTACCAATATGCAAGTTTCATTTTTAAACATGATTCGTGTGAAAATGAAGCGGATCTTTCTTTAGTAGGCTTCCGAGAGTAATATAATATATATTTATTTGTTTATATATATATACGTGTATAATCGTTTGTGTCTTTCAGCAAAAAATCCTAGATATATTGAATCGATCAAAATTCTTCATCCTCACTAAGCATATCTTTTCTCGTCAGTAGACTATCCAGCACCATTCTATGGCATGTCTCACGCAAAAAACCGTAGAGACCTACTAATAAGGTGTATTTCTTCGAAAAAAAAGAATAATCCATTACTACAACCACAGAAAACAACAACTCAGTAGTCAACATTTGCTTATCAAATAAAGTAAAATTTAGTCAAGAAAAAGGGAGTCTATGCGTATAGTATATTTCTGGTAATCTTTAGCACATAGGTATGTACCAATATAATTCCATTTGATAGGTAAGGATTCATATCTAACACTTTCTATCTCAATTCAATTTTCATTCTATAAATCTATAAATATGTCAATGAATACATACTTTTTTTTTGCGTTAATTACTTATTTGTATGTGAGTTACATAATTTATCGACGCAAATATTAATGAAGTTTATTTGCACAATACAACTCATACATAATTTACTAATACATGTATCCTTAGTTTTGGTTTGAACTATATGCATGTCTAAGTTATATTATACAACTAAAATATTCTAAAATAAACAGTTTTATGCTAGGTATAATGGAATGTATTGTATTAAGGGCCACTTATCTAATTTTTACGTCAGTGGGCGTATTCCCTTCTTAATGGATTCAATACTTCCTGCATACGTATAATGTACATTTCCAATAAATGGATTTACATAAAAAATAAACTAAGTAAATTTTCTAAGCGAAAATTGTACACAATATATATATACTACCTACACATATTTATTTAAATTAAATATATTCTGTTTATTTTGTATGTAATTTACTAACATTTTCAACAGATTATATTTATTTGTATTTTGTTAATATCTTATTTTTATATAATTTATAAGTGAACTTTCTGGAATAGATAATAAGGGTATAAATAATGGAACAATGTACATCATACCTGTTGCAAAAGTATCGTGCATGTTTTTATGGTAAGGGTTTGCAAAATTGTTTAATAAATCGCTATACACACTGGCAAATAATTCAGGTGAGAAAGTTAGTGACATACATTTGTATTCGCTAGTGCTTGTATAATAATTTGTTGAAAACATTATGCGACCTGCACATTGCAAGTTTTAAGAAGCAATAATAAAGTTCTCATAATTGTGAGCTTTCATGCTGCAGTTTCGGAAGGCAAATTTGTAAATACACATATTTTATGGTGGTGGCAAGATAAAAAGACATACAAAAACATATTGATTGATCCCCATTAAACATATATCCTGACTTTTTCCCACACCATGTAATAATAAGGCAAACATCTTTTACGGGATTATGTTATTGCAGGCTTTAGGTTAATCGAAATAAAAAGGTATAGTTTTTCGTTAATTTGTCTAATATAATATAGGTATACACTATGTAGCAAGAATTCCCGATATTATTTTGTAATATACGTTGTGTTCATAAGTAAAGTATTGAACTGTTTACATTTTCCGTCAAATGATCTTGTCTCCCCCTTATCATGTGGGCACGTCTTTACTATAGTAATGAGGGCGATGCTTTGCTCGCTTCCCAACAGTGCTGTGACAGGTGCTTACAAGATTGTCTAAAAGTTTCATTTTCTTATTCCCGTCTTGGTGTATCTTTGGAAGTCTACCCTACCTGTATCACCACCCTTCGTTATATAGTTTCCAAGTTCCTTATTTGCGCTCCATCCCATATAATCGTAGAGAAACCGTAAAACAAGGAAGATCGCAGGTTCAGGGAAGAAAACACTAAAAATCATTTAGTGAACTCCATCCTCCAAAGAACAGATTAAAGATTCTGATTGATATATAGTCTTGAAGTCCAATATAGTGGCATCATTCCTCGTACTCGGCTGAATCGCTCATTCAGTTCCTTTCTCTTTATCGCATAACAAAACTATGTTCCCTATAACGTCAGATTTATCTGCTAAGTTTTTGATTATCTCTGTTTTGCGCTTTTGAATGTATATTATCCACGTATGTACAAGATACGGAGACAAGGTGTTTTTCAAGCTCTACCCAAGAAACCATAGAACAAATTCACAAGGATTCTGCATAGTAAAATCCTCCAGCATGTACATGCATATTTGTATTGAGAGCCATTTTTTCGATCTAGGTACGTATTTTTTGTAACTAACGGTTACACGCAGCACTAATCTATAGTTTATATAAATCGACACTGATTAATTTAATGTTATAATATGTACGGAAACATCATACAAGTGTAATAAACTTTGAAATTAATTAATTTTCTATAATTAAACGCTCATTTTTATCGTCAGCAGGCAGTATATCATATATCATAAATTATCTATAATTCTAGACATAAATCATGACGTCATGCCGTTTTCAAACGAAAAATAGATTTTAACACATACAAAATTAGTACATATTATATTATAATAAGGTCACAGTTAAAATTATTATGAGTGTATTGATTGTAAAATCAGTAATTATAATCAGAATAATATTTTTATTTTCTATAATTAATTTTAGATAATATTTATCAGGAAAACTGTTTTATTTGCTTCATTATAGTATGATTTTCTATATTCCAATATCATAATTCAGGTTAAAAAGTATGCAAAACTAGTCATCTACAATACATAAGTTATGACATTAATTTCATAAATTTTAGACAAAATTTATACCATGTTTTATGTTTTTATTGATAACTTAATACATTTTATCATATTTCATATATAATGTTAAACAACCCATTTATGCAAACGGAAAACTATCTTCAAAAAAGGGGATCGATTCAGGTATTGCCGGAAACTAAAGAGGAATTGCCCTCATGTCTTTAGCAGCAAAACTATAGACACTAGGATTTTGCTGGATAGAATACACATCGGCACTCTACTACGCTCCAACCAAAATGGCTTTAGACACCACTAAAGCACCACCGAACAAATATTTGCTCATAGAAGAATCATACAAGAATGCAGCGTTAGACAAAACCACAATTGTGTCGAATAACGTTTATAGACATTTCCAAAGCCTTTGATTGCGTATTTCGTACAAAAATGAAGAATAATATACTTTTTGCATATGGCATATACTCAGTAAATACAGTCAATCACATCATGGCGTTGTACTTTAACAAGTTTTGAGATCACCACTCGCGTATTACAGAGTATAACACGTATCGCACCTTATATGTTTGTAATTATTGTCGATTATATTATCATGCGCATGTCAGAAACAGAAATCATAAGTACGAAACGCAACAAGTTTTAAAATAAAAAAGCGCCAGATCAAGTAAACACCCTGCACAGCACATCACCCTGGACCTTGACTTCGCAGACCATATCGCTTTCCTAAGTAACAACATGCAAAATACGCAAAAGCTTCTGAGAGCTGTGGAAAAATATGACCTCTCTCGACCGGTGTAAGAAAAAACTGCAAAAATATGATCATCCGTAACTCAATTGGCAGTGCTCATCCAAATTTTACAGTCACAGAAGGTGATATTAACAAGGTATCTACGACTTCAACTAGGTGTAGGTGGCTGGAACAGGTCCCTGACGCATAGCCCTATCCTTCGATGCCGACTACAAAATGAGCGAACTTTTTAAATCGACATGCTTTATACAAAGATGAAAATACGGGTCGTCTTCAAGGCAACCATCTACTCTATAGCTGTGAAGCCAGAACTATGACGAAATTTTGAACTCCCCAAAAATGATGAATAAAATCTCCCCCACAATTCGCAAGAGACAACTTCGCTTTGTCGGTCACCGCATCTGAAGCTCGCACTCTGTCAGTACACTCACCCTTTGGATGGCCGATGGTCCTCTCAGACATGGCAAGGGAATTCGCACTATTTACCTAGAGATACGGAAAGGTAACTTGGATGGAATGGATCTCACAGAAGTCCATGTCGCAACACTGAACAGAAATTATTGGAGATCTCTCACAAATGGTATATAACTATTTGTACATACCTTGTGCATATATTTATATGGTGTATTTTTTTGGTTGTTATTTCCTCCAATTTATTCATTCAAATAAATTGATACCCGATGATGAAGTCAACTGTACTTGATCATTTATTGCGGTTGAATTAAATAATTACGTAATAATGTATTTAATAATGATTCAAGTACGTTGTTACTAAAAAAAAATCATAAAAGGATCATTAGTTAACAATAAGGAATATTTAGGTGACACCAACGTATACGTTACAAAATATATTAATAATTTGGCTTGTATATCATAATTTAATAATAAGTATTACTATTCACATAATCATTATTGAATTCATTCTTACTGATTTATTAGAATTCACAATGATTTTCAGTATAATATATAGTTTAAAAAAGTTTAAACCGTATAATAGAACTTGATTTATCTATAAAAGTGATTCAATTTTTATTTTTCCAAGTCTGTTATGCTAAATATCAAATTCTTCATTTTTATACATAACATAATAATAATTTAAACTATATATATTAAAATCATAATTTATAATATTAACATTTAAATGAGAAATTGTAATATTTTTCCATTTGGATCAATTATTTTATTATAGGTATCTAACAACCATAGATATTTATTTTACTTTATATAATGTACTCTACTGTATGTATTGATTAATTTTTATGGCACTATAATTGGAATGCTTAATATTGTAATTTATTAGTATTACATCTTAGTTTAGCATAGACTTCATAAAACTATTTTATTATTATTTCATATTATTATTTTATATATCTGTTATTTATAGTCTACACATATATATAGGCATAACGTGCTAATTATACAAGTTATCATAAAATGGTACGAATTCACTGAAACAAACTATATTTTGGTTTATGCATGCATGGGTACCTACCTACAAGTCAAGAGTTAGTTCACATTGCCCAATATCTTTGCTCTGACTATCGTTCCACTTATTTCCTAATTGTGCATGAGTGAGCTAGCTGTAAGTTGTTAATTATTGTCTCGTTCAACCCTATAGCAGTGTAGAAGCTCAGCTGATGAATATAAACATAGTAAAGGAGGAGATTGAAAAGGTATATCAAAGTTACAATTGGGATGGAAATATGCCTTGCTAACTGCTCGACTAATTAAGCGTCAACAAAATGCTTGTTTTGATGTCAAATAAGGGAGAAGGTTTCCATTAATTCATTCTGTCAGTTGATACCAAATTTAGATCATAACTTAGTATTTATCTACCTTCATATATGTCTATTCTGCTGAATGTCTCTCATTTCAGTCGGTATATTACAGTTATGTGCAGGACTTTATTTAAACCAGAAACTCAATTGGCTAACTATGTATGTATACATATATATGTATATAATATTTGTGTATTACATATACACATGCATATATACAAAGCTATATCATTATTATGTTATGTTTAGCAAATGTATTATATAGCGTACAACTTGAATGCAAATACCGTATTTCTTCGAATAAACGCCGCGGCGTTTATTAGACAAGCATTTGTTTGTGCAGCGTTTATTTAAGGGCGGCGTTTATTCGAAGAAATACGGTGTATTGTGTAAAGTATACTCATTGGTTCTATTATGAATAGATCATATTAAACTTGTAATAGAACTAGAATGTCCAGTCGGTCTGTATCATAAGCAATGTAGAATGTGGGTATAAATAATGTGAATATAATGTCATCATTTTTCAGGGAAACATACAATATATATATACATAAAACTGTTTATGATATACTATTTATTTATTATAAAAGGAATATTTAAATATTATTTGAAAGAATGAATAAGGGCATTATAAATAGGTAGCAAATTTGTCAAACTATCCTAAACTTTTATACACATAAAAATACACATGTATTTAATAAAATATATAGAAATTACTTGCATCTGTTTTTTATAAAATGAAATACATGTATACTAATTACAATACATACAATGTAGTTGTATTTACATATATGTTGGTTTTTATTGAGATGATATATTAGTATGACAAAAAGAGTTATATAGACGAGTTTTATAGCGATGAAGTAGCTATTACAAATACAATGTTTATTAATTGTAAGTATGTAAAAGTTGATATTATTTATAACATGATGAAGCTCCGGTTAAAACTACATTTTAATAAGAGTGTGAGTCATTGGTTACACATAATATTTTATAAAATATTGTATTCAGATTTTAAGAGTGTAATTGTCAATAAAAACACTTTAATTGAAGTGGTGTTTGCTTGTTGGTACTATTACTATATTTAAAACACCGTCTCTCTAAATCGACTCTCCAATATTTCAGTAACCTTCCCGATTAACACTGCCGGAACATACAAGCTCAGAAGGAAGATGACGGCCGAGCCAAAGTCGACAATGACTGAGTTGGTGGCGGACCAGATACCCGCCGCTTGCACGATTCTCGCAGTAATTAGCATTGTGGGAACCATTGGGAACCTGCTCGTCCTCTACGTCTATGGGGTCAAGAATGACCGACAGACGGCCACGTTGTTCATCATTGTACTCGCTGCAGCTGACTTCACCGCCTGTCTCGTCATAATCCCCGTCACAATTGTGGTCGAACAGTTTGACTGGAAGCTAATGCTCTTCGTGTGCAAGACCTACTACGTCCTCAACAGTACGGGTATCACTTTCAGCTCCCTTCTCATCTCGGCAATTGCCCTTGACCGTTATCTGTGCATTTGTCACCCCTTCCTCCATATCATGACGATTAGACGGGCCAAAATCATTATAAGCTGTCTAGCTTCCTTTTCATTAATGATAGGGGTGATGTCTAGCTTCCAGATGCGCTCCAAGATTGTGAGCTACTTGATCGATCTTCCCGACAATACGACCGAGGTCCGCACAGAGGAGGAATGTTACGAGGTGACCGCGGCAGACAACTCCAACACTACGACCTACGAGACTATCTTCTACCACGTCACTCAGAAGACGCAAACGATTGACTTCCTGCTGTGCATTCTCTCCGTCATCACACTCTACGTGCTCATCTTTCGTTCGGTACTCCGCATGCGCCGAAAACGGGAAGAGTTGAAGGGTCTACGGTTGAAGAAGACAACCACACCGGTGGGAGCAACAAATACTACCGGTAATGACTCTCCAGGGGCCACCTGCACTGTTCAGCTGCTTGACCCTGCTGAGAAGGACTGTACACCCAATTGCCATGCTGCTAGTTGTAAAACTCACAATATTGAAAATGGTCAGACAGAGCCACTCAACACACGTTCTCCTGTCAATGGAGGACAAGACTCCAATAATTTGACTCAACTCCCCTCCAGTAACCCTTGTGAGGACCCTTCTAATAGGAACCATCTGAGGAAGCCTTCAGCGAAACATGTGCGTGACACACATTTGTTCCAGAACCTCAAGACAGCCATGATGCTCTTTGTCGTGGCCGTAGTGTACATTATTACATTCCTACCGGCTAGTCTAATGGCGAACTCATTCATTAATCTCTACTTACCAGTATTTTACCTTTATTATATCAATAGCGCAGCTAATCCTATTATATACTGTTTTATGAACAAGAACTTTCGCGATGATATTACAAAACTATTCTGTCCGAATAGAATAATACGTCGCTAGTTTGTTCACAAATGATATGTACATACATACTTTACGAATCGTGCTACAGAATTTGCAATTTTATGAGTTTTAAAGTAATTTTTAAAGCCTTACCACATGTTTTAATAATGTTCTATAGTTGTTTTTATTGTTGACTTGTACATACGTTAAAAAGTGAAATTATCTAAAGGTCATATATAGGTACAACAATAAAGTAATAAGCAAAGCAATTAATCATTTTATATGTATTATTCACCAAAATTGTGTGACCCTATCTGTATTTTCATTTATGTTAAACGTCATGGTTCTTATATATCTCGGTTCATCTGATATATTGTTATTCTATGTCAAAGTATGTGTACTTGTATGTTGTGTATGTTTTTGTATGATGTTTTTTTGCAATAACTTGTGATGTGACAATAACTTATACTTTGTATATTATCATTGATATACCTGTTAGTGCGTCCAAAAGCAATATGTAAATGTCAATAGAGACATTTTTTGCCATTCATCTGTAATTACTTAATGAATAAGTTAAGATGAACAACTGTGTTTTATAAAGAGTCTTATTTAGTTTTATAGAATACAGATATATATATATATATATATACCGTATTTGTAATAATATTTATTAAAATGTTTGATCAAATAAAAACAAATTGTAAATTGTAATATTCAAATCTATGGATATTTTGTTTTATTTCATTTGAAAAGAAGTGTATTCTCTGTAAATATTTATCATTTCTATAAAGCATAGAATTTGGTTTTACTTAATTATTTGGCCTAATTGAGAATTGTGTAACAAAAGAGTCTGGATCTTGACCACATCTGACAAACTAAATAGTCGTTAAACATGAAGCATTATATCAATAGAACAATACGGTTAATTAAACATGAATTAGAAATGTCCAATCAAAAGATATTTACAGCGATGAAGTATTATAGCCTTTAAAAGTATTTGATTTTTGGATCAATAAATATATTTATTGAACACCTGTAAAATGTTTACATAATATTGGTGTTATTTCAACTTGAAATCAAATTGTGTAAGTGGAATTTTGTCAATTAATTATTTTATAGTTTCAAAGGAATGCATTAATAAATTATGTGACGGATTTTGTATTTTAGAGTCTCCATGTGACCCCGATGGTGTACGACACTGAAATATTGGACATCTTAATGTTGGACAAGTTATTGAAGCCTGACCTTCTTATTTTACTTTCAAAACTCACAGACTCCCACATCAGGAAAGTCTGTTTTTTGTTGTAGTTGTTAGAAAAAGAATTTTTCCAAAATACTTAACAAAACAAAGCAAAGCAATAGATAATAATCAAGAATAATAATACATAAGCTTAGTAACACTAATTAAATCTATAGCGTTAAAATTCCTATAGCCAGCTCTCTCTCTCAATAAATATAATTAATGTTGTATTAATACATCAATGTATGATGCCGAGTATCGAAATACAACTATAAAGACACACATTTAGAAACATATTTAAATAATATTATATTTAGTTATTAAATTACATTAATCAATTAGCTATCTCAATATAATAATTCAAGTCCCTGTCAATTACATATTTTTCTAAGAATTTATGTACGCAACTCACCAGACAAAATGATCACACATTCCGTTTCTGATTCCTTTCCTCTCGGACTCCTTAATATTAGTCGTCAAGAGTCATTCTCAGACATTACCACTTAATTTCTTATTTCTCAAATAAATCTGATAATTCCTTTTACTCACGCATTACTCTTTAAATTATAAACTTCCCCATCATTCTTTCGAATTCAACTCACTTTATATTTAACATATCATATATTACCAGCGCATATTTCATGTCACATCACTACCGCAGCCCGTCACCTCAAAGTCACATACAGCATAACATGAGAACTCAACAAGCACCCATAATCCCGTGATCGTTGGGACAATGGTTGAAGTAAGAATATGTTAATGTTATACTCTGCCTTTTTGATTCTGTCATTCATTAATTACTATCCAAAGAGTCAAATATTTACGTTCCACGATTTGTAATAAATATATTTACATTACTATTAATATTGTTATCGAATAAGTTGTCAAATATAACAATTAAATTATACTAACTAAATTATAATAACAATATCTCTAAAATCTCACAATAATTTCTTTACCAAAAGGAAGGCA
>JAYRBW010121022.1:0-28997 GCA_036023295.1 Invenusta paracnida
AAAATAATTTAGTTTTTATCCTCTCCTGAAAAGTAGCATTTTTGACTTAGGTTAATTGATCAGCCGACCGACGATATTATACATAAAGCTTTTTCCATAAATATGTTCCAGCTATTGAATATATAACATTTAAATTTATGTTCGCAAAGCTCGCATTAAATGTTCGTATAAATTTTGTTATGAATAAATGTTATTATAAAAGTGTTATAAATGGAAAGTTTTAAAACATATAAATTATGTTAATAGTAATAATATCTCATTATTATAAAGAAAGGTTATATGAGAAATATATATTTATATTTACAAAATGAGAATTACTATGTAATAATAAATAATTATTACTGTATAATTTACTAAACTTATGTAATAAAACTTTTTTTTTGTTTCTAATATATTTACTTTTAATTTTTTAGAAAAATGTTGTTTTTAATTGAAAACTAATATAAATATGTTGATATTATATCTGTTTATATATAAATAAATATATCATAATCAAGAATAATAAAAGCCAATTCGCCATACAATAAATATAAGAAAAAACCCACAATGTTAATTAAGAAAATTTATTGAAAACTACGACGTTTCGATCTCATCTAGAGATCATTATCAAGTAAATTATTAGAAATGTAATTACATAGCATACTACATACGCTTAGCAGTAATATATAAAGAAAATGTACACTTATAAAAAAGATGACCAATAAGATGACAGTAAAGACACTAAAAACAATGGCAAAGGGCCAATTGGTGAATGAGACAAAAAGAAGGGGGTGAGAGTGGCGAAAAAGAGGAAAGGAGGACATCACAATCTTCGATAATGATCTCTGGTTGAGATCGAAACGTCGTAGTTTTCATAAATTCTCTTAATTAACATTGTGGTTTTTTTATATACCATAACAATTATTTATTTTGTTATTATACATATTATACTCATTGTGTTCATTGTATTCTTATATTTGACTTTAAGGAAACTCTTGAAGTGTTGCTTATTGATTATATTAACTTTATTTATCACAATTTCTTTAATTTTACTATGCAGCTTTCACTCTATTAATAAATCTACCTACAATATCGCAGTATTCAGCTGTATTTATAATGTATTGTTATTCTTATATATCATCAGATTTTTAAATAACTGCTTCATTCGAGTTGATAATAATTTTTCTCATACCTTAATTTATACTCGTTTAATTAATATGTTAGGTATGCATGCGATTACACATAACTAATAAACTTAGAAATAATTTTATTTTTTATAAATATTTAAAAAATTTAATGTACATCAATATTCATCACTTTTAAATGGAAAGAATTGGAAGTGGTAACTGATTTATTTGCCAAAGACATTAATTATTTGTAGAATATATCAGAAAAACTCATTTTTTAAAATTTTATCCAACCTAATATATATGCTTGTATTCTACATATGTATCTAATATCTATTATGTTTTCCTTTTTATATTTTATTTCCTTCCAGTCTCTCACTTCGCGATTGGACGCCCTGTACACGCGTCTTCACACTGTTCGTGACGCTGCTGCTGACCTAGTTGGCCTGTCCAATCAGCAACAAGAGCGACTTGATGTCAAGGTCACTGCTGTTAGCGACTGTTTAAAGCAGGCGCAAAGGTCTGCCAATGTAAGCATCCAACATTTTTATTTCAAGGAGTCCTTTTATTGATAAATCTGTTTAAATTCAATAATGTAATTGTATATATTTCAAATTAGATTCTGTTGTTTATTATATTAATGGATTATCGCCAATATTATGTGAGTCCTCGCAAATGAACATTAGGTAAATACATTTTTAGACCTTTGTGCTTGAATTTTAATTATATACTGTTAAACGAGTACATTATATATATCCTACGTACGTATTTTATTGCCACATATTTTAGATATATAACACAGGCCAGAAACATTATTTTTCTGGTATAATTTGATGCGCTGATTCCAAAATTAAGATCTACTTTGCTATTTCAGGCCTATGTTTTGCTGTTGTATACCTACACCTTTGTCTACCCTGTTCATATAAAATTATTTAACATCTTGAATAATTAAAATGGAAATTTACTTTTAAAAATATATTTTATTATCGGTTTCATAAATTGTGACATCCATCTGCATATATAGACACCAATCAAGTCATATTTCATTTAACAAAATTTTTTTAATTTAATTTAACTTTATGTGTTTGGGGCAATAACGCTTAATCGTAAACAGCTTAACAGTGATCAGCCAACACGTTTTAGTCTGACTCTCCTCGACTTTACCTAAACAAATATGTAATAATACGAGGTGGGGGGGGGGGAGGAAGCAGTAAAGTTTTACAATTTCTATGAATTTTTTAAAATAAATAGATAATATAAGTACATTTATGAAAACATAAAAGAAACTAATATAGTTATCTCAATTTAAGCACTATACTCATTATTTTATCTTCAGAAATGATGTTTGACCATTAAAGGTCAAACTGAACAAAAATCACATTTGAAAAGGTATATAAAGCCTTTTATTTCCCATACAAGCATTGTTTAAAGACTTTAAAATGCTTTAAAAGTGAGTAAACTAGAAAACCGAATAATCAATTAAATATTGTCAGGCTATATCTTTTCGATATACTTGGTATTACAATGAATGTGGCTTTGAGGGGAGACAAATATGGCGACAATTTTCTTCCAGCCTCCAGCCTCTAACACATTGAAGAATAGCGGTTTATCAGTTGCTTTCCATTTGGGATGTCTGTTGTTTACTTTCACGACCAAAACAATAAACCCAAGTCTCATCACCTAAGATGATATTCAGTAGTGCCCTTGCCATAGTGATCTCTGAGGAGAGTATCTCAGCACTAATTAAGTTACTTACAATCGTATCTGTTCCACTGTGAGCCTGCGTGAGGGATGCACCTTGCGGTCACTTTCCTAAATTTAAATATGTTGAGTAATATTTCACTATTACTTCTCTGTGAAATTCTTACAATAGCGATAATCATCTCAATGCTTATTCGTGCATCTTCTTTGATAAATTTGCGAACAGCATCTTCTTGAACTGCAGTTGAGGCTGTAAGTGGACGACCAGACCTTTTTTGTATTTGAGACTTCTTTGAACACATTTAAATTCACTAAATAACGAAGAAAAAACAGTTATTTGGCAAGAAGCTTCATCACCAAAAGAGTAGACAGTTATTACGCAAATTAACTAGATTTTAATCCTGATTTGTAGTCATAATAAATCATAGAGCTTATGAAGTGTTATCTATATAGTCAAATACATCCTTAAATAATGAAAACAAATTGAGACTAATTCCAGTTCAACTCTCTTGTCAGACATCGATTTTTAAAATTTAAATTCTGAAGCTAAACATTGAGATATCGATATAAAATCTTCAGAGATACCTAAGACATTTTTTATTTTTTATAGAAATTGCAGAAATTTACTGATCCAATTCCACTCTTATATATAGACACATATGTTACCTTTATTTCATGACTTTAATGTCTTTGTGGAAGCGTTCACCGTTCTCATAACTAATTTTCCTAAGATTTTCTGGAAAACGATCTATGAATGAATTGTATCTTTATTCTCATATCTTCATTAAGATCTTTGAATCTTGAGAGTATATTATTATTTTATTATTATTATTTCAAATACACAACATCTGTACAAGTACATTCGAAGGGGTAGAGAAAAAGAATACGGATAATTTAAGTTAAGTTGTAGAGTTATCGAAGAAAATTATGTAAACAAACATGTTTTTAGTAGTTTCCGGAACTTTGGAAGACGATTTTCATTGCGACAGTGTTCGGGAAGGTTATTCCACAAGCGAGGGGCAGCGATTCATGAAAGAAGACTCATGTGCCCGTATTTTGGTTGAAATAGGCGGTGATTGTTTTTAGACCGAAGCTGCACCGTATAGTATGAGTTGACGACGGTTCTTTTATGAGTTTCTTAAGGTAAGATGGTGCAGTTGTGAACAATGCAACACAATTTTTCTATATCAATCTCTGGTTCCTTATAGTTATTTGCTTTAAATCCAACATTTCTACAGCTTCTGTTGATAAGTAATTTTTTTAACTAGCTCATTAATTATCTCCTCTTGATAAAAATGTTGAGGTGCTGATGAGCCATTAACAGAGTCACTATCACAAGAGTTTACAGAAGGCATTTTCATCATAAGGACAATATTCATCACTAAATATATCAGGCTTGATTGCTAAAATTAGGAATGGCAACTTCATCATTATGTGGAATTGAATGCTTTGCAGATTCGAGATTGGCGTATATACTAATGTATTCCCGTTTTTATGATTAATTCCATTAAGTTAATGACACAAAAATTATTTTCATTGTTGTGATTTGTAGGTTCCCTCCATACCATTGATATGTCAAAGTTCAAGCTTTCTTATTTTATACCTTTGGTCCACTGCCGAAGATGTTCTATGCAAGTTTTGCACACAATATGTAGCGCCCGTACTTTATCTTGGTTACCAAGTTTCAATATTAATTATGCGATTTAAGCACGTTTAAAAAATGTGTTATATAGACTACACATAGGTAGTATATATGCTTATATGAGAAAATTGAATAAATTCATTATTATTATAGTAAAAAAACCATTGTGCAGATACAAGGTCTGATGGATATTAGCTGGATCTGACAGATATTATTTTTACATTTTGTATATCAAATTTTTACAGAATCAGCTTTTATATCTTAGACATCAAAATATGTGTTGGCTTGTTATAATCCTTATAGCATGAAAAGGCAGTCATTCACTGATTTCGAAACTGATTTGAAACACTTGGAATAATGATTGTAACATATATTATTTTATTTATATTTAAGATTTGTAGGAAGTAAAGAAACTTAGAATTTCCTCAACCTGATCTATTTACTTATTAAACTTTTTCAACACAGGGTCACGCAAATCACGCGTGCGGTGAGGACCCCCATCACCGTGACACTCGACAGTCCTCACTGGAGGCGATGAGCGAGTCATCGGGCTGTTCCGGTTCTCTTGGTACCACCGCCACCATGAGTAGTCGCGGAGAGGGAGACGGAAAAGACTCTCTGCGTCGGCTCCAAAGAGAGATGGAGAGCCATCTACAGACAGTCGTGTTGTTCAGTAGAGAGGCCACTGCTGAGGCTTGTACGCTGGATCTCAGGGGACAGATTAAGGTACCCAATCACTATTTTCTGCTGGGTTTACGATAATTATTTGAATTTGTTAATCAGCATTATGTTTCAACATTATAAAAAATGTCGCCTATATAGGTGGCTTAAAATGTTCAGCATTAATCTACGGAAGTTTTTTTTGAAAGATGTTTTATCAGTTTTACAAGTTATGGGGTATTTTTTTTTATAAGCAGAAATAATCCTTTACATTAGTTTACTGATTACCAGAAAAGGGTAATATACTCATAATACAAATTATTTACACTAGTACGAATTCATTAAAAATGTTACACATTTTAAGTTAAAAATAACATATGTAACTTTATAAAAACGCATTTTTTCTTTTACGTAAATAATTTTTAAATGTTTATTAAAATGTTATCGAACAATTATTTATTTCCAAACTGAAATGCACTTATAAAGTATATGGTAGTAGTTTTTGATTTTAATTATACACAAAATTTAATTATATTATTTAGCAATAAAAATTTGTATTATTCTCTTTAAAACACAATAAAATAGCGTCCAAATTCAATACAATAGGAGAACTATCATAATATTATATTAATAAACGTATCATATTTAATAAAAAGGGGCTAAAAAGTATGTGTTATAATCCATTTATAGATAAATATTTACCATAATGAGAGATAAATGCTAAATAAATATATATATTATTATCAAATTTAAAAGTTCATTAGAATAAGAGACAAAACATAAAAAATAGAATTAGAACTAGTATATAAATTAGGAGCTATCATTCTACAAAATTAATTTTTGATGTAAGTATTTTTCAATTTACTTTGATAAATATTTGATTAATATAAGTATGTAGATCATTGTAGCTTTAGATCTCTCTAACTTTTGAAAAAGTTATTTAAAAAAATTATATTAATATATAAAAATAATTTCCAGTGATTATGTTGCATAATATTATTTTTATAATTTTAAATCTTTTTGAATGCACTTATAAGCTTTTAATTGTAAATTTTCCTTCTAGGTGTTTTTGGAGTTTAACCAATCCGTAAGTGTTTTTATAAGAATCTGACACCGCCAATTTTGATATCAAATTCTATGTATTATTATAAATTATATTTCATAATAAAGCATTAATAGTATCGCTCGCATATATAATTTCGTAGCTGTACTTTATATAATGCTGCTTATTATAGTCTCCATGCTCCATTATTATTATTCATGTGAATTTATGCTCACCCTATTTACCCTTATTTATATAATATCTAATCATTTACGCCAGTGTGTTTATAACAATTTATATTGGGTGTATTCCCTTTCGTACTATACTCTGATTAATAGAATTATAACAAGGGAAGTAGGCGTTATATTCACTTTTAATTATATAACTAAATATTTAATATTCTACAATACTGGAATTATATCCTATATTTCCTATAAGGAATATTTATATAATTTTCATTTTGAAGTAGGTTGCGCTGCTTCCATTGATTTTTACCTATCAATCAAGTTGACATAATTGTGACAGTTACGGAGATAAATGATGACACGGATTATTGTTTTTCTGAAATTAAGTAAATATTAATTGATTGATTTTTTGAATTTTCATTCTAATGAGACTCTGTGTCAGAAATGCAAACATTTGCATGTTATAATAAATCGTTTCTTTGAAATCAACATTGATCTTGCCTTTCTAAAAATTCTTTAGCTGTGCGTTGATTTGGATTGTGCATCTTTCAGTTACAGATCCAGATTTACATATATCAATAATTATTAAACAGACAGTGTAACCGTTTTTTATAATAATACATTCTAATGCTCACTTTTAAAAGATATATATAATGTTTTCATTTATCCATCCATTTTCTAATAGCTTTTAAATTGGTTTAATTTATGGTAGCTGTATACATCTCATTCATTTTTAACATATTAATTGTTTCATTTTTATTCGTGAATATTTCTTTTTGATTGATTACAATATATTACCAAATTCCATTAGAATACTGATTAATATCTACAAATTTTATTTACTAAATATGTATTTCGGAAATAAATTACTTTCAGTGCTTTTAAAATGTATATATACTTATCAGTTATTATGTTTTTTACATTGTAGCTAGAGCTATAGACTTGTTATACTAGTATCTCTTAAATAGATTATTGTAGTTGAATTATAATATTTCAGCTGTATAATAATATCTGAAATTTTGTCTTTTTTGCTTTTTAGTCAAATTTATTTTCAATTTTCCTCATGGCATAGTATTATTGTATATAACGGATATATCTATCATTGTAATATGAATTTAAATTATATACATACCTTTATTAGACATTATCATTTAACAGTTACTACTTTTGGTTTGTCTCTTTTTCAGTTTTTTTATTGATGGTGGAATTAATTTTGACTTTTGTTTATTTTGGTGTTTTTTAAATGAATGTTTTATACTATATGTGTATATAATAATAATAATATATTATAGAAATTGTTTAATTATGGTTTGATTTATATCAAATGTTGATTTTATATAATTTGAGATTTACAATTTAATAAAGATGCAGTTATTTTTGAATTGTAGTAAAGAGAAGATTATAAGCATTTAAATCGTATTATGTATAAATGAAGAATGAGAAACCGTTTTACATAAAATTATAATTTAATAAAGAGAGAATTTCAATTGAAGATTTTTTTATCAAATCGTTTTTAGCAGAATAGATAATTTTAAATGAATCTTTTTTTAAATGTTAAGAGCAAATATTAAAAGCGAGAAGATGACTGCCTTTTTGAGATTTGTATGATTTGTTTTCTCGAGTTATTAAGTGTCGTGTTTTACCGACGTAAACAAGTTTGTATCGCTGATCTTGGAACCAATTAGAGTATCCGGAGTTTTACACTTTACTTTAGGGACAATTTTTTACACCTTTTCTCCATAAAATTGAATCTTATGTGCTATGCTTGCTTTTTCTTCATAAAAGCTGTTTTTCTACATAATATATTTTCTGAACATATTGTAAAAACAAAAATGAACTCCTAATAATTAGATTTAAAAAAATTGTTAAAATATTATATACTATATTAATCTCTACATGTTGAATGATAGAAATTGTAACAATTACGTAATCAGTATCGGTATTCATTTATACATATAGTGTTAGGATAGGTAATCAGTCTACTTGAAAATGTATTCTGATACTAATATTCTGTTTTTTATCAGCTTTGCATTTAATTTTAAGTATTTAAAAATAGATTTTGATATGCATAATATATATGTGTGTATATAATAAGCAATATGTTTTCGTGTTTACGAGGAACTATTTAATGAAATGTTATATACATATGTATATAAATCTGTATATTATTTTATCTTCACTCTGCAATAAATTAAAATTTCCATTATTTATTATATACTTTGCTGAAATAATAAAACGCCATTGAAGTATATTTTTACACTGAATCCATCTTTCTCATTCCTGTGGGGCAGGTTTTCAATCAACAAAAGTTCTACTTCAAATCGAGGCTAAGAGAAATCGGTGATCTTCGACATGTTGATAAGGACGAATTTCAAGATGTTCAGGTAATTTCTTTCGGTTGTTTTGGAATGATTTCATATTTATATTTTGAACATGGATCTCTCTATAATAAATTGTATTCAATTAATTTCTATTTTTATATTTAATCTGCTAAGAGTAATTAATGTTTAAATGAAAAATATAGGATAAAAATGGAAAAAATAAAATAAACAAAGAATAACTATTGCCTACATAATAGTAGTGTACATACTATGATATATTAAATATTTTTGTTTTTAGTAGGTTCTTAAAAGCGTTGTAGCGCTGTTCAGTTTTGCAATAGGGCGAAAATTGGTCTAATTTATTGGATGAGAACAAAAAGTGTACCTTTCTACTTTCATCTTTGTAGTAGGCTGATAAATCGATATGTAAGCTATATATGTGGAGCAAGATGCTGTTCAAGCAGAGCTATAATTTAATGTGCGGATAGGTTTTTGCTTTGATTTATAAGTATTGTAATATGACAAGAATTGCATGGTTGTTTTTATTTTATAAATATTACAAAATTGTTTCAAAAATATACCGAGCTATTTTTTAAATTAGTTCATTTATAATATTTCATTTGTGTATTTATTTTGTTTTAATATGATGTACTTTATATTACCATAATTTTATTATATTTTCAGACATTTTGGAATGAAGCTTCTGAGAAATTAGACGAACGTGTGGTCCATATTGAAGAAGTGAACCGAAAATTAACAGATTTCAGTAAACTGCTCGATGATTCTGAGGTGAGACATAATATTTTTACAATTATAAGTACATGAGTATATTTTTGCGATATTTTTAAAATGTGTTATAGCTGTTAAAATTATTATTATTATTTAAAATGAAATACTTATAGAAAAAATGTTTAAGAATTTATTATTAATGAAAATAATTAATATAAACGCTTTAGAGTGTTAGTGTGAAATAATAGAGTAAATGTAAAATTTTATTATCATACTAATAAAGCTTTAGTATTGAATAGGTATCGTTGTCACATTATTTCAATATATATTTCAAGAATATATGAATTGATATATTATATTTACTTGTTATAAGTATTTATTATTAGTTTAGTATTACGTTGTGTTATATATACTTTATAATAAAAAATAATGATGCAACCTGATAAAGAAAAAGCATAGAGTAATAAATCAATCGTATGTGCTAAAGTGAAACATGCTCTATAAAACAGGAATATGTATTTAAATAAATGTAGGATTTTAAGCTGAATGTTTATGACATATTCGTCAAAATTTGAAATTTACATTACATATACATACATCTTAGGGTTACGTTTGTTATAGTATTATAAAATATTCATTGAAATTATTAGTCGTGTAAAGCGCTATAAAATGCGTTTCAAACTCGTTATATTGCCAATCCACTAAATACCATCTACCGTCTGTCAATCTCATATAATATTTCTTAGGAATTTTTATAGGTTAATGTGTCCATTTTAATTTATAATTTGCTTTTAATTCACCCAGTCACCCAAGTTTGGTCGATATAGTATTTAATAGTTTTTTCTGTTTATCCTTCAGGCAGTTAGATGTAGAACGAATGAACGTATTAGAATTATGTTTTACTAAATGTGATCTCCAGTTTCTTCAAATAAGAAGCAAATATAAAATATATAGAGTGGATAGTATAAAATTGACAATGATCATATTGGCTAGTATAAATTCTATGTTAATATATAATCGTGTAGTCAGTTTTCATACATTTATTTATTCACAGGAAAATTGCTATTTTTAAAGGAGTGATGTAAAAATTAAGAAAATTAATTTTTGAGTAAATAGTATTCGAAAAAATATTTTTCTTGCCATGATACGCTCAAGATATGGTAGACCTGGTAAGGTAAGTTTTGGAAACTATTTTTTATACATATTCTGTCATTTTTAGTCATTATATTTAGACTATATATAATATATTGTTAAATTATTAAAATTTATCTCATATAATAATCTTTCACATATTTTATAAAGTATTATTGTATTACATATTAAATCGTAATGTTTCTTATTATACGTGTTTCCAGAAATATTAAATTTACTTATAAACATATTGATTAGTATAATTTAAATAATATAAATTGAACATAATTTGAAAGCCTTTGTTAAAGTTTATATTATAGTTCGTTTTATAAAATATCAATATCAATATCATTTTTATTATGTTATATATTAACTATTAGAAAAATAAATTATATTAAAATATTAAGCCTTGAATTAAAATACTACTTTAACAATACTTTTTTAATCCAACGTTTTTTTCTAATAAGAAAGAAAATTGTGAAGCCTATCTTTGCTAAAAAGCCTTTAGTCTATTTTATTTACATGTTTAACCACATGCCACCCATCTCTCATCCTTCCAATAATCCTTGAATTAAGTTGATTTTACAAAACTTAAATACATTTTTTATAAACTTGTTAAACTAAAACTTTATGTATTAAACTTTCGTAAAATTCGCCTTGTATTCTGTTTTATTCATTACATAAACACCATGCTACTGTTCATATCTTTCTTTACTTATATACAGCAAGTAGCCTCCTCCGAACGTCAACTCGAGCGCGCCTACACCCTGCTCCGTGAACTGGAGATGGGCGGCTACGATCTGAAGGAAGATCGCCGACGTCTGGACACTGTGGCTGCTGCGGCTAACAAAAGGGGAGTTAAGGAGGAGAAGGAGTCGCCACCTGCAGAATTTACAGAGGCGGTTACACCGACGGTGGTGAAGAACACAATGGCGCCAGTGTCGGGTGTTGGTGTTGGCAAGGAGGCGGGACTGAAATCCTTCAGAGAAGCAATGCGAGCCATCACCCAAAGACTGAATGGTGTGCGGGTGGAGATGGACGATTGTCATCGAGGAGTGGACAGACAGCTTATCACCAGAGTTGAGGTAGAAATTTGTTTTCTAGATTTTAAGTTAAAATTAAAATTTCAGATTTAAACATGCATTTTTAAATTTTATTTATATATTGATATAAATTTGAACAAATTACATTTTATGTGATCATTTTCTTCATAATTTTTTAATAATGTAAGATATCATAAATTTGTGATACATCATATCTTTTATATATTAAATATACTGATAAAAATATTATATGATTATAATATGAACGCGTATTATTTATCAATACTTCCTACACGAATATATTATGTAGGTTTTATTTTGATGTTATGCGAAATAAAAATGTTCTAATAATAAAAATCTGTCAAGTAATTTTTTTTAATTGTATTTTAAAAATCTTTTAGTTTGAATTTGTTATTTTTAACTCGTTAATAAAACTTTAAATTAACACATCCCTTATATGTTTTGTGCTAAAACAATATTAAGATTAGAAGTAGTCTTACAAAAATTATAGTATTTTTGTATTTAGAGAATTTTATAGTAGCTTTTATTTTTAACTTTATAAATACTTCGTTTTATGTTAGTGTTGTATAACGGCTTTTTGCTATTTTTTAATAGACGGAAATTTAATTTCTTGCATTAAAAAATTATCATATGAAAAATAGTTTTTTATATTGTATATAATTTTTACTGTTAACAATTTTTTTCTACTATCACAAAAATGTTTCATTTAAAATTTGCTATATTTAATACTATATAACAATCACTACTAGAAGTAATATATAGGAACATATGCTTATATTTTAAATATAAATTAAATTTGGATTTGGATTTCCAATACTGTGACAATTCTCGTATTGAAGTGTTATCAAAACTATTGTTGTATGTAATTATTTAATTGTTTGTGATTATTTAGCACCCTTAGATATGTTTATAAAAGTAAGTTAATATTTTGTTTCATAAGAAATAAGGTATATCAATATTGTCAAATATTGTTTCTAAATGATTAATTACACAGTATACGTTTGTTTTTAATTTGCTCTACCTAGGCATTTTATTCAAGATACTAAAGTGTGTTGTAAATTAATGGATACATATTTAATATTTATGTTATTCATTATATTTATTATAATATTTGATGTTACATTGTTTTTGTTGGTTCATTGTTATGTTTTATTATTAAGTAATTTTCTTTATGTATATTAAATTTAATAATTGATTAAATTGAATAAAAATTGAGTAAAACTGACTTAAAATTAGGTATTTTAGGAAACTTGCAGCTGAATGTAAAATTTCGGTGTAAACACTATGCTTTGTTCCAATAAACCATTCAGTCAAGTTTTAATTTTATTTGACAATTAAATAACAAACTTTTTATATATTAATAGATTGTACAATATTTTAACACGTCTATTATTTTATTGGTCTAAGTAAAATGTTTTTTTAGAATTAACATCGCAAGCTCAAGTTAATGTATTATTTTTAGATATCATATTATTGATTTTATTTTCACTTTTAATGATTACTGAAAATAATCTAGTAACTGAGAATTTTAAAATATTAATTAAATTAATTTTTCTATAGCTCTTAATATATTTTATACGTAAATAATAATAATAAAATCTAGTTTTTAATACAAATAATTAACAAAATCACAAAACCACATTACTAAAATCATATCTGTAATCTGTCATCTAAAATTTCTAATTCTCGATGGTTCTTGGTGATTAACTTAATCTTTTATACTCGAAATTCTAAATGATAATTCCTGTTTAGAATAAATTAATAAATATATGTAAGTTTAGTAATAATACCTATCTTTATTATCAACATTTCCAGCGTATTGACGAAGAATTGGAAGGTTGCCGGCAAAACATTAACTCAATTCACGAAATTCTTCAGACAATAAACGACTCACTCTCGACTACAGAACTCTTCAATCATGGATGCCTCCTAGATGCTCAAAAGAAACGTCAGACTAACTACTCCAAGGAATTTAGAATGAACCAAAGGTGAGTGAGATATATCTTCATGTATAATAGTACTTATTAATAGTTAGTAGTTAGTTACATATTTATGGCAATATAAATTTGAATTAATTCTTTAAGTGACCTCTTTTGTAATACCTACTCAGATGTCTTTTATGTCAACTCAAATCTTAATCTATATAGCTTGTTCTGCGTATTGCAATATATTGTGAATATCAATATTATCATCGCCCAATTTACATATTGGTTGCCAGGATACCAGTGAAATATATTACCTTGTTTCCGTGCGGAAAGTTGTCAATTTTTTAGTATATGGAGAGTTATTATTAATTAACTCAACAAGGTAGTTACAATGAAGTAACAATATTACTATGAAATTATAACAAAAATGTCTTCTCGCCATCAATTGATACTTATCTGTATATGTGGTATGTTGGGCAACTATGTTTGGTTACAAATATTACACATTTTTGTACATGTTGCATTTTTGCCAGAAAAGTCATAAAAAATTTCTGAAAACACCTTTATAAATGCTGTTTATATGCTTAGAAATACATATACATATTATTAAATAATTGCGATAGGGGCTTAAATGTTTGTTAAATTTAGAAAACAGAAACTATAAATGCACCTTTATAAATTGACATATCAATCCACATTTCTGTGTGTATATATATATATATATTTTTTTTTTTCTAGTAAAATTATTACATTTTATAATAATAACGCTCTCTTTTCGACTGAATTTTCTTCCATGAAATAATTATTAAAATAATATCATTTTACTTTACATTATTTAATTCAAGTTTCTTAACAAATAATATACCTATCGTCTCTTACGACGTTTCTATCTTTTAATTTAAAATATAACTACATCATAGCCATTCATACTTACACATACATATATCCTGGAATATAGTTTAGGTTTAAACTCTTGGCTTCCTGTAGAATAATATTTTTTATACCTATGTAATCTGCCTCTTACATCTTTTCAACTTAGTTTATCGAAGAAAGTTTTGATATTACGATAATGTCAGAAGAAATCCTCTTTCATCTAGTGTTGATTCGCACAGATTTTTGACCTGCTCGTTATGTATATTCCATAAACTTTGAATTTAGGGAACTTTTGGCATGATCCGTTTCTTATGATAGTACGTATACACAGTTTTGAAAATGGTGCCCTTTTAAAGGCAATAAGAAATTTAAATGTTACAATTATGATGCTGGAAGATTAATGAAGAGTACTAAATATTGTAACATATTATATGATATATCCAATTATGACATCCACAACACCGCAGCCAACCATGTCTAAAAGAAGTGAATAATATTATATCAAGCTGGTGTTGTCTACAGTTTGTATTGAAGTAGGTCTATCGTTCAGACTTTCCCTCGTTTGTTACTTTTTATCGATGATGTCTGTGTAACGGGTGTATGACCTTATTTTATGCTTCTCAGAATAATGTGTGTTGTGGATTCAATGATTCTTGTTGCAAAGTGATTTAATTTTGCGTGTTAAGGTGAGATTATTGTTAAAAATTTTGTTTATTTTTGAAATTTATAAATACTTTGTTTATTTATTTATTTGTAATTTTGTTTAAATTTAATTGTATGTATTTGTGGAGACTTAATAGATTTCTTTAGAGAGAAAATAATTTTAAGATAATTACAAATAATAAAATGACTCTTTATGTGGTTATTCTACTATAGATATTATTATATAATGTTCATAACATAACATAACATTACATTAAAATAAAATTATTTATTTATTTAAAATGAATTTAAAAATTTGAGCTGATTGTTAAACTATAGTCGTATTTAACTTTCAAATTAAAATTCAATGTACGTATGGAAAATATATATTTCAGTAGTTTTACTTTTTTGAAATTTATAAATTGACACTGCGTACAGTAATATGCTTAAAAATTGTAAATAAAACACATCTTATAAACAATTATAATTTAATTTGGGTTTAAAAAAGGTTTATCTTCATTTAGTGCATTCACTGACAATCATTCTGCTTAAAATGGAGAATGAGTGCTTTTCTAAACTAGTATTTTATATAATAATTACTATACAGACACTTCTAACCTTGCAAATTAATAATGACGTGATATTTCTAAGTTTGTGAAATATTTTAGGATTTCTGATATCCTTTCTTTTGATTTCTTATTTGATGTTTTTGATGTTTTCTCTTTTGTTTTTCTTCTTTTCTGTTTAAGTGAGTTGATATTGACTGCGGTTTTATAAACTTTTGATTCTCTGATATTTTGATTAATGCTCTTGTCAATAAATTAAACTCTGTAATGTGAAGACATGAAGTAACTTATTGTTCAAATGAATTATCAGAGTGAATGAAAAATGAAGTAATAATAGAAACTCGATATAGAATGCAGTTTAGGTTTCATATAGTATGTTATCATGCACTTACATATATATACATAAGACACAATAGTTGTAAGTAGGAATATCATTTCCAATGTATATTATATTCTAGTTTACACAGCATATGTATGGAGTACTACTGAGAGTTGGATTTTGGGCAGCTGAGAATCTAAATAAACGATATGCCTAGATTGCTATAGGTACTTTAAGATGAAGAATATGGTCGCCAATCCACTTTTTTCTTGATACACAATTGGAGGGAATATATAGAAAAGAACTACAATCGAAAGTTTTAAACTACACTGAGTTTTTGCAGACGAGAAAAGAGAAAAGAAGGGAGGTCAAAATATCTGAGATGAAGAGGTCTGAAAGGTTTGATTGAATAGCCCTCTCTCTTCTTTGGAAGAGTGCATTTTCGGGTTGTTTTCAGGTATCTATAGAACATATACGAAGAGCAATAGGATAAGTAAAGTATGTGCACAAGGTAGATACAATGTAGATAGAGAGCTACAGTGTAGACGCCAGAGTTACAAGGATAACTATTTTTCGTTACATATTTCCCAATTCTTCTGCAGTTCTATGGTATATTTTTGATAATCCACAAATTTTTAAATTTCTGTTTAAAGAGCACGCTTAAAACTTTTAGCGCATTCGCTTTGTATTAATTAATTAAATATATAGATGTGTATCATGACTATATTTTTTTATATTATAACATGTAGAAATCAATTTAGTAATATTACGACTGATCAAGAGAATTATTCTTTCTTAAAGATTATCTCACCTTATTTTGACCATTATATAATCTGTGTAGATATTTAAAAGTGGTTTATACTACTTGTTTTATTTTTTCACCAAACTATAGTATCTGTATACATTGTCAGTAATTTTTAATTTATTCTTATATTTTAGTATATTGTTATTTTTTCTGTTTATAGTAATACACAAAAGTATTTAAAAAAATTAAAACAGTAGTTAAGTACTTATTATTAAATACTGTACAATACATTATTCTATGTAGATTTCTGATTTTTTACTCATAAGTCCTTCATTATCTCAGTTGTTAATAAAATTACATGGGTCTTATATATAGTATAGCGTGTCAATATTAAAAAATGGTTGTCCTGTTTTTTTACTGCTTGTGTATATATATTTGTTTGGAATATTCACTGTATGACTGTTTTTGTTTCATAGAGATGTTTAGTTGCGTTTTTAATGTGAATTTGGCGTGTGTGGAAATTGATTGCATTGTATTTACAGAAGTGAAATTAATGAGTAGTACTGAATTATCGAGAGGATTATTTTTAAACCCATGCGCGCGTCTCCCCATATGCTACACTAAAAGGATACACACGGTCCTCTTCGATTAGTCTTATAGCTTAGTTCGTAATAATTTCACATTCAGAGGAAGTGTGAAGATTTTTGAGTAACGGAAAGAATATAATATATGTATACAGCATAAAAAGTTACTTTTAAACGAGTCGGAAAATGTTTGTTGTTGATTTTAATATAACTTATTTTTTATAATAAACATTTTCAACGTAAAATTAGTAGTTTGCATGAAACGATAATGTATTATATTTTTCGAAAATGGTTATCAGTTGAAAGATGTTATTATAATTTCAATACACACATATATATAGGCTTTAATTTTTAAATTTGTATTTTAAATACCTAATATATTGTTTCATTTTTTTCTTACTTATCATAGCTACTATTTTTATGCTATAGATCATTATGCATGTTATTATTATGTCATTGAATCTGGTATGGAAATTTGTATGTATATATACTATAATAAAGTTGCATGAATACAATAGAAATATAATATGTATACAAGTTTAGAATCTAATTTGTGCTCTTCGACAAAATGTTTCTTTAAATTTCTATTCTAAGATTTAACGTTACTATTGAAATTATGTTTGTTTTTATAATTTTTTTGATGGTTTGTAAATAGAACATTTCTACAATGCTTAAAATGTTGTACATTAAAACAAAACATTTCCTTTTCATTTAAATTTTGAAAGTATGTAACTCTAATATATTTAACTATATATTTAAACTTTTGTTAAATATAAGATACGTAGAGAAAAAGTGTATTTATATTATAAGTTAAATATAAATAAACTTTAATAAGCTTTGAAAAAATATAACAAATATTATAATTTCATATAGATCTATGACCTTATAATATCCCTCGACCTCCGATCTTATGTTTTATACATTTGATAGGGCATATTTTTCTTCTGTATGATATAATAATGGGTATCGTAATTGTATAGAAAAAAGTAATATAATTTCAAATTAAAAAATAACAAAGGTTGACATTCTTTATTAAAAAATTAGTACCTTTATAAATTTGATACTACTGTGTCCCTTTATGAAAGTGTAAGATTACATAAATAAATAGATTTTTATGCTGTTATTTTTATGTAGGAAAAATATGAATAGTGACTTTATATGTATATATAACTATTGTGAATTTAGTTATCATATATGCAAAGTAAGTATAATACCAAATATATTCAACTATAACTTTCTTAATAACGTCGTTGTATTCACCGGTGTTAGGACGCCAGCGTTTTAGCCTTTTTTCATTATATTGCTACATCCTGTATATCTATATGGTATACTCGTACGTATGCGTCGATGTTTTAGTGACATTAATCAGGCTATGCTGATCCTTTCTCTAATATTTGTGTTATTTCAGGAGTGTTTTCGTATTTTACCGAAAGGTTAGATTATAGTAATACAACTGTATACTTAGTATAATGTCTAAGTAATATCTGAATGCACATTATAGATAATATTATGCGATTATGAAATATTCTGCTAAGGAATCAACCCATTCTTAACTATATCCTTAAACATGGTAGTCAGTGCAAAATAATTTTGGGTCAGAAGAATACTACAGTTTCTATTTTGCTATATCTGTCCATTCAGTAACTTTTAATAGCATTGTAAGTGCAACTGGCAACTTACGAATTACAGTTAAGTTAACATTCTGATGCGATAAGTAGTGTGGATTTAGTTTGGTGACGAAAAAATGATTCCCCATGTGACACATAACATACCTACCCATACATATGTGTCGAAGTGCTACTTACCCTCTATATGTATTGCCGCAATTTATATTAGTGCCTATACTATATCCTTACTAAATACTCGTTACTATTTTTTAGAAACAAGCCATGGTACACACGTGTTTGACTACTCGCGTGTTAGATCTAATATACGAGTGTATACATATCTTATTTTCCCAGGAAATTCTCCCCTTTCAAGTCTCTACCAGTCCCCCAGTACGGTTTGTACTGTATTTTTCTTTTTTCCTTTCCTTTCGTCGATTGCTCTGGTTTTATACGTAGATATATAGGGAAGGGAGGTTAGGGGAGAGAAAATATATTATACTTAGCACGAACGTCTACTTTTTAACTACAGTTGCGTACAACAACTCGCAGACTTGGTCGACGACTACATTACAACTCCTTTTAGGCAGGGCTATACAGTCTGTTGTAACTCGAAAGGCCGAGGGGGAAAGCATTATATTTACGTATCATACACATAGGTAAGAAGAGACCTGGAATTGCGAGGGAAATCCATCCAGCTACCATCCCATTCTATTTTGTACCCTCTCCTGTAACTAGTAGTTTATTGTCGGCGATTGATTTTCTAAATGTATTTCATGGGAAGGGGAAGAGGTAATCTGGGGGGGAGACAAGCGAGTGCGCGCTATAGGCAGAGATCCCGTAATTTGGGCGAATAAGTTGGTTGGTTGTCTGTCTGCTTGCTTTAGCTGACTGGTCGGTTAGATTGTTTGTTAGTGAGGCTTTAGTTACTTAACAACTTTATTGTTAAATATGGCTAATAAGTGTTTAACGACTCACTAACTGATAAAAGGATTATCTCGCAAATTTCCTCGCTTTATCTAGGAACTTTAGTTAATTTAATTTTTGAATTTTTGAAAACCAAGTGTACATACCGTTTTTTAAATTGTTATATTTATGTGAGCGGCCATCTCTGACCACGTAACCAGAGAAGTATATTTATCCATTATTTGTGCGGATTTTACTTTGATTTGTTTTTTAATTTATCTTTATCAGTGCTCATTCCTCAACTTCGTTATTTTCCTAATTTGTTTATTGTTGTCGCAAAGTTTTACGCCAAGTATATAAACATCAAAGGACAAGAGGGATATTTATATTCTATTATCAAACAGGTTAATTACTATTGAGTGACCTAGTGGTGGACACCTTTGTATGAGCTGTTGAAGGAGGAGAGAGATGCTAACTCGGTGATAAGCCCTGTAGCTTTATCACAAATGTTGATCGCCATCCCTCTGTGATATGAGTAATGTCAAGCGAAATGCACTAATACAGTGAGTTATTGATTAAAAGATTAAATCTTTAAAACTGTAAATTTCTTCGGATTATGAATTGAGGACGGGTTGTTAATTAAGGTCCGAAGGAATTGAGGTCGTTAAATTTTAAAAGACTGGTTTTAAGTAGTATACTAGTATACATAGTATGTTTATTTATTTTTTGATATTATGCGGCATAAAACAATTAGATGCGTAGTCTTTTAAGCATCAGGATGTCTGGATTGCATAAAAATAAATAAAGTTTTATTTGTTTACAAAATGCAATACACGATTTAAAAAATATTTCTAATTTTATAACATTTAAAATGTATTTTAATTTCACTATTTCATTCACAGAGTATTATTTGATTAATTGTTGATTATTGTTGATTATTATTTAACTCTTGATGCGTATAATACATGCATTTTTAATGTTTACACTTATGTACATTTATCTAAATATGTTCCTTTTAGCCAACATATGTAGCCGAAGCTGAATTAATAAACGGCTGTATATAAATAAGAAGAAGTTTCAATAAGAAAGTTCCTTGAGGTTACAACTTAATGCTATAGCATAAGGCCACAGCAAACGTGAAGCTTTGTAATATCTCAAGAAACATTTAATAGTATTTTTAATGCTTTTGAAAAATTTTAAACAATTTTGATTTAAAATATATTTTTTACAGATTAATATAATGTGGTAATATTGTTATTTTAGTATACATCATTTAAATTTGTTTTAAATTTGCTATAAAATTACTTTTTACAAGGCTTTTAGAGAAATTTATTAAAATGGATTATTGCATACACACTGTCAACGAAATTCTTATATGTAATAGTTTAAATATAATTCGGTTATTTTGTATATGTGGATATAAAACAATTAAAATAGTATGATAGACTAGTTTTATTTAAAGGATTTAAAAATTCGATAAATATTTATTTGAGTTTAGAAAAAAAAGAGAACATATATATATGCATTTCAATGATTAACAATTTTGTATTAATCTTTAATATACTGGACAATAGTGTTACACATAATATTTTTTATTAAAACTTCACTTTTAATATATTTAAATATATTATCGTAAAATATACAAAACGTCTTTAAAAGTAAACCTCGCGGCAGTTTTGTTACACGTTATGTATATGTATTGTCCTATCTTTCATTTTGCTAGCTTTCTGAAGTGAATATTTAATTGCGCTTGTCTTGTTTTATATACTTATATTTTTTCTCTGTTATTTTTCTACTGAGAAATACATTTTAGTGTACATCTAAAAGATATGGATTTATAGTTGCCATATAAGTGTGTAGTTACACATCTATATTTTACAGTATGTATGTGTAAACTTAGTTGCAAATTGTTCTCTGTTCAGTGAAAAAAATATTATCACTTTTCCTTAAATTCTAACTATGAAAATATACATTTCATTATTTTTGTCTTTACATTTTATACATCGTTATCCTATAGTTCTAAAACGTGCAAACCAATTGTTTCAAGAATAAAATACAAATCAAAAATCAACAGGCTAAATAAATTTAACTGAAGACTCTTAAACATATTTCCTTGCAATGTAGATAGTTATCATACATTTCTATTCCCATAAATCCATGAATTTTTACTTTGCATGAGGATAAAATGAGATAACCACTGTCATAAGTGACTCCCTGAGGCATTCATTATATACGTTCAGGGCAGCTTGGGTAGGTAGGCATATATATAAACATAATATTACAATCGATTACTTATTATGCTACTAACTTCTAGATATAATTCTCAAGAGTTTTACTGTACTATAACTCAGTTGAGTTAATATTTAATGTTATAAATGTTAGGAAAATAGTATGCATATTCCAAATTCGAATATAATATACTCCCATTTACTCCTTCCATCTCCTCTTCATTTCGGTCTTATATATCTTCTGCCTATTCGCCTCGCCTTCGTTTTATTGAGGGAAAACAACACCTCTTATGGGCAATAATTCCTAGCGGAAGTTAATTGTAGACAGGTAAGCGGGTTGCACAGATGGAATCTGGGCTCTAGCTTTTCCTTCTATATGCCTTCCTTCTGTGCCTGTTCTTTATCCGCTTTTTGTCTGTACGAGTTAATCGCTTATTTCTTGATTGGTTCGATCTTTTCCCCATTTACTGCATAATATTTTGTAATATACATAATGGAAGGCATATTATTGTTGAAATTTTTTAGAATTTATTGGTTTTGTGTCAGAGTTGTAGTTTTTATATATTTGGATTATGCATATATCGAGTGTGATAGTATTTAATTTTGAGCTAAATTAAAACCACTGAGATCAGATTAGGATATTTGAACATCCATCTTGGGAGTAAAACGAACCAACAGCTGCTTGATATTTCATTCCTTTCTTTAGTCATATATCTCTTTACAAAACACAGCTTAAATAATCTCAATAAAATAGTCCTGGTTGTATTATTGTATTTTATTGCTTGATTCGTATTTTAGCACGAAAATTTCAGAAAATGTTATTTAATTTAATTTAATTTAATTTAAATACAAATATAATATTATTTGATGTATACATTATGTGTGTATAATATAGGAAAAGTATAGGAATGTAGTATTAAATTGTAATTTAAACATGAGGCTTTTATATATTATTATAATCTACCAAAAAATTCGTTACTGTGCAGTACACTGTCATTTGTGTTACATTAATATTATTCTTAATCAGATATGTGACAATTTATTTAAACTAAAGCGATACTTTCTTTAATACAAATATTGCATCATAGATAAGGCACTTATATTTATGATTGCAAGTACTCCATTCCAATTCATTTGAATATCTAAAATTGAGTTATCTTTATCTAATAAACACCTAATAAACAGTAAGTGACGTTAGTTAATAATCATAGTTGTAGATATGATGCTAGACTATTTTAGCAGAATACCTTATTGAAACTCGTTTATTCATTTTTTTCTCTTTCTAAATATTCAATATATAATCGAGTATGTTCATTCCCCTATTTATATATATGCATATATACATATATGTACATTTTTTACTAATAAACATTATTCTACAAGGTAATATGATATCAATTTAAAATCTTATTTATTTATTCTATAAATTATTAGGTTATTATTATTCTATTAATATAATTATTAGAAATTTCTTTGTATTAAATAAAACGTAACTCTATTAATCATTAGATGATATGTATTTTAAAAATAATTTATAATATTTATTTCGGGGTATAACTATCTGAAATAACACGTTATGCAAAGATATAAGTGAAATTGGCGCATTTCAAGAGGAATCGGTATATATATGTATTACATATATTATGTTAATATATTGAAATAACAACTTTTAAATAAGTTGATGTTACGTCTCCCCAACTTTAATATAATGAATGTAAGATACCTGTAGTGTATGTACTTCTCGGTGCAATATAATGATTCTATGACATTATTTCCTTCCCTCTCCACTAGAAATTCAAATCTCACCCTAGCTCTGTATATTGTGCCCAGTCGTTTGAATATATATGCAAAAGGTTACATGTTGTAGCCCTTGCTGCTGAATTTTAATATGTTTATGTGGTATTTGTGCGGTTGACTATGTTTCGACCAAAATCGTCGACGCGTAAATTCATAATGCATAAACACCATTCACGTTTGCACATATTATAGAGTATTGCATTATTGTCAGAGATATAAATATGCCTATCTATACCTCCTATAAAGTTACTATTTCTGTTTATAACGACAACATTATGAACCCATTTTCTTCTGAAAGATAGCGTTTGTCGCATTCCTTCTTTAGTTCAACATTTGATTATGTCAATGGAGTGATGGATGGATGTTTTTTGTACATAACTTACATTAATTTGTTAGCTTTCTTTTCTTATTTCTTATTTATATCATTTTTTGAATAAATATGTTTTGAATGTCCCTATATAACCGATATAGCTATTTTTATTGAATTGATATTCGTTTTTTTCATAATAAGTATTATGTTTGAATTTATAATGTTTTATACATATTTAAAAATAAAGTACGGTTTCAAAAGTAATATAAATAAAATGTTATTGTCCTAAAAAGTTATAATTACAATTATAGAATACCACTTTTAATATTATTTGTGAATAGCTATTTTAATATTGTTTTAGTATACAATTATATAATTATACAATATTAATATTTCTTCTGCATTATATAATTGGAATTCGGTTTAAAATATTTATAAGTCTGGTATTACTTTCTATTTTAAGGATGAATGCTTGTTTAGTAAAAAAAATCTATATTACTATTATGAGAGTCATAATTATTAAATAACATTAAACTTCAATCAATGTAAATATTCATTATTTAAGAATTGATCATTTTTATATAGCATGATAAACTATTTCCATAACTTAAATCCAGAAAGACTGAAATTGTTTATTTTGATGAAATGTATTTTAATCTTAATATTTATTGATTTTTCTAAGTATATATATATAAGGTCCATATGTGACCACAAAATACATATCTTTTGAGTAAATAATCTACTATTTACTTTCAAATCTACAATCTGTCACATTAATTGCTTTTTTAAATTGTAGCATGCTTTCTAACCAACGTTTTATTTCACTGATTTCAATAATATTTTTGTTTTCAGATTTTATCCAATATGTTAGTTAATTGATTTCTTTGGACAATATATAATATTTCATTATACTATTCGCGCTTTAACTATATCGTAAGTTTACAGTTGTACAGAAATAACCCATGCTACCAATGTGCATAAACTGCTACGTAACTATTTGATTGTGTTTATCTCATTGGAGAAAAAGTTAAATTTGACCTGTATGCCCACAATTTTTCTGTTTACTGTTTGAGTAAACAATATATACGCGTGTGATAAATACGTGTTATTTACTTGTATATTATTATGTAGACAAGAGTATTCTATGGTGCAGACATATGTCTAACATATCTCATTATGTAGCAACCACCAGGGAGCCAGATGGAACGGCGAATCACTCAAGCAACTTTCTCTCTCTCTCTTAGTGTGAATTAGTCACTTCAGTGGATGCAAATCAAATCCACTTTTGTGCCACCGTCCACTTGTTTCTCAATAGCTTGGTGTATTAGTCAGCTATTACTACATTATTTCCAAAGTGGTGTTTCCACAACTACGTATGTCAATGGCTGATCAGGTATTCGCTCAACCAATTCAAATACATACACTATATGCGATACACCTTGAGACTGATTTCAATATTTATTGGTAGATGTCTGTATTGATGGTACCTCCACCTCGCTATCCGATAGCTTCATATTACCCAACCCAACCCAGTCCTCAACCTGCCTTCTACATTCAAAACCATATCTATCATTTACAGTCATACAACCACATTATAGCTACTACCTAAAACACAATCCACTAGAGAAAACTACGATCGATAACCATGTAAATTGACATGAGATCGTCTTATTATATTTGCTATATTACATATAAGAAGGAAATAAAACTTGCAGAAACGTCTACGTATATCGACAGTTCTTTATATGTTAGGTTGTCTGTGGTGTCGACCAGCCTGTTTTCTCTCCTTGTGCCCTGTATAGTATAAGAAAACTGAGTTGATTGAAGCTAACTGAGCTACTATTTTTAGACATTATTCTTTGGATTTTGTATGTGTATGTAGTATTGCATACATTAGTACTTATACCAATTACATATTGGGAGGCAGTCTAAGCAGTTGATACATAGGTGTACCTGCGTACGTTCCCTGCGCTTACATGTATATGCTTAAAATAACCAATTATCTATACATCGATATTTCGTCCCATGACTTTTGCAACCAGTATATTTTGTGCAATTTTCTCTGCAATATTCTGTGATTAAGTGTTTATGATATTGTTTTTGCTAACTTATTCTCTAAACGTTTGACGCCTCATGTCTTACGATCTGTTGCAGTAAATGGATCGAAAACGCGCAGCAGTGGCAAGATTTTGTCATTGAGTTAGAGAAGGAGAGGAAAAATCTTGACGATCTTGAGGAACAGGTGAAGGAATCTGGCGAAACAATCGGCGGAGGGGATATTTCATCGACCAGGGAGGATCGCAAAGAACTACACGTGAGTGTCTACGACCATTTTTATCACTATTGTGTCATTAATTCTTTGAATTATCAAACTTGAAAAAAATTTACGCAGTTTAATACTTGTTACGCTTAATATTTCAAAATAATAAATATTTTTTATTGTAAATATGCATGAACTTGCTACAAATTCCTTAGAGATGTTACAAACCAACACATTTTTACGTTTTACTTCCATTAAAGTATAATTTGACTTTATTTTTTAATGCTACAACTATTCAATTCGATTTTCTGTGTTAACATCATTATTTCCGCTTCTGCATATTACATTTATGACAGAAATCTTATTGAAAAGCTCTAATACTTCTATTTTGATTCCGATTTCATGGGTATATTAAACATTCTTCAATCGGGGCAATATTATGGCTGTATTTTTTGTTAATCATCGTCAAATGTGAATTTTCTTTTCTCCTATATTTACACATTTTTTTAATTAGGGAAATTAATTCCGTGACGTTATGATGTCAATTTGTGTTGATCTGTGAATGCTAAATACTGTGATGTAAACCGCGGGACTCACATGAAAAATCGAATATTGCCTTAATGTCATATTTTAGTTTTTTATATGTATGCTTATGAAAGTGTGAATTGATTTGTACTGCTGCAACTTTTACAGACACGTTTCCTATTAATTTTATGAACTACATACATTCTATCTTTACTGTTTTATATATTTTTATATATTATTATTATTTTAAATTTTGGATTAAGTAAAAGTATTTCAATTTTTATATTATGGTTTTCGTTTTAAACTGTTATTAAAATCTATAAGTTCAAATAAGCAATGTTAACTATTTTACTTCATATAATCTGTTTTTATTTTTTAATGTAATTAGACTTAAAACTATATTGATTAGCACATTGTAGATTAATATCCATTTTCTTAAATCTGTTCATAACTTAAAAAAAAAATGTTCTAATTATTTTGGCTCCCAGCTATATTTTTATTATATGTTTAATATCAATATTTATTTTCATCGATTTTTTCAGGATATTTATTAATAATATCTTCAAGTTTGTTATAAAGTAGGTCGCTTTACTCAGCTAGTTTTAAAATTCGAATAAATTGAGATGTTATTGCGTGACTGAAGGAACAATATTGTCTAGATTAATATAAGTGATGTCCTATTTCTGTGTCCTTAGAGTTTGCAAGACAATATTTTAGAACAACTTCGGTTGATTTATGGTAATCAATATTATTATTAATAATAATCTTAATCTGCGCTATAAATTTATTTTATCGCTATTTAACGTAATAGTCATGTTTTTTACCATTGTATACTATTCTTATTGTAGGTCATTTCTATAATTGCGAGAAACATTTATTGTTTTAAACGGTAAATCTAGTATAACATAATATTTATTTAAATATATTACGAATCTTCCCAGTTACCAAAACTCATCTTAAATAAGTATTGACGTGACTGAAATATTTTTATAACAATGCAAACCATATAGAGTTATGTTCTAATATTTAGAATGTAATAATTAAGTATATATTATATAATACTGTCAAAAAGCACACATGTAAGAAGGAATTGATACTTTTTTATGTAGTAATCTTTTTCAAATCAACAAAGTGCATCGTTACATACAATCGTATAATAGTATAGCCAATTATTGCGTGATGAATATTTGAAATATTAAATTCAACTAGTACTGTTTCCTGTATATATTTGTATTCGATTAATTATTCAATTATAAAACTAAAATCACATAATTTCATAAAATATATTGTATTTTTTCGCTTTATATTGCATTGGATTCCCCTAATAGATTTTTTGAGAAAATTTTGTAAAAAGTACCTTGATTATAATAATAAAATATTATAATAGTAATAATTATTTCAAAATATTTAAACTAAATATGTAGTGTTAAGTACCCATTGTGGTCTTAATATAGGACAATGTACGATGATGAACTAATATTATTATGTAACACTATACATTCTTCCAAAGGAAACCCTGTAAATTTTAAATATACAAACAAATTAATTCAAAAACACCTTGAATAGCATATTTAAAAATATATCTATGTATATTTAAAACAATATAACTTTAGTTTAGTATGAGCTATATTCCTGCAAAGGAATATGCTATAACTCAGAATAATAGAAACTATGTCTACTCAAACTATAGAGAATATAGTTTTAAAATTATATTTTTCCTATATATTCCTTGTAGGAAGCAAAAGCTAGATGCGTACTTATACTTTTTGGGAATAAACGAGCATATGGTCTAGTAATTATGTATTATTACATATAGATGTTTTGTATTTTAGCATATTTATAAACAGTATTTTAGGATTAATTATTTAAAATGGTTTTCCACGCAAGATTCACTGAACTATATTGAATCAACGTTATTCTTACTTACCCAATCCAGAAATTACTCGCCAAGTTCCACGAAAGCCTCCTCAGCCTCGAAGCCGAAGGTCAGACCCTCTCGATGACCTGCACCGACGTGGATGCGGAATTTGTCCGCGAACAGATGTCCCAGCTTAAGGCTCGCCTTCAGGCAACTCGTGAGACTGTCAACGGTGGGGGTACTGGGGGCGCGGGCGGTGGTAGTTGTGTCGGTT
>JAYRBW010121022.1:29007-100143 GCA_036023295.1 Invenusta paracnida
AGGAGGAAGTTATCATAACAACGGTGGCTGGTGGGGGAGTGCAGACTGTTCCCCCGGGAGTTATGAGAGGGACTGAGGAGGATGTGCAACGGGCTCAACTGGCGACAGAAGAGGATGATGATGATGACGACGATGAGGAGGAAGGCGATGAAGTTGTGTCCGATGGAGCCACTACGGAGTCCACAGGCGCCACTGCTCTCTCGATTAGTCACATGTAAGTAAATCATTAAAAAAATACATTTGAGTGACACAGCTCAAATTTAAAAATAGATAATATATTGCGAAAAAATTGTAACATATCCTGGGGGCTTTCATCATAAAATTGGTTTAAAATTTAGTTTAGAAATTTTAATTAGTAACAAATAATCGGATACATAACGTAGCAAAATTTTTTTTATACGGAAACAATTGACATAGATAATTAATATATTTTACGACTTCATCTCTATTGTATTCTATCTACATTAACAATTTGTGTAATCTATGAGATTTTAAAAATAGTCTTAATATTAAAATTTTTGGTATTTAGTTCGTTTTGATAGATTTTAATCATTAATTTAATTATTGAACTATTTTAAAATACTAAAATTAAAGCACTCTTTATATGGTGTATTTTATAGTTGATAAACTAAGGCAATATAGTTATTTATAATTTATTGAAATTTAGTGTCTTATTATTTTTTAATCTTTAAGTTTAACAATATGTATTAGAATGAATTTTCTATTCTCACTTTATCATTACTATATTATCGTGTTTGCTATTCTGACTCATACACAAAATAGTTTCTATTGAATATTTTTTTATATAGAATCATTTAGAGAAGCATAATACATTCAATTTGTTGATAATTTAAATTGAAGAAGTTTTTTTATTACTTGTCACTGCTCTATTATGTAGTTAGCTGTCGTTATACATTCTTACAGTGCCTATTTTGCTTATATACATATATGTTTAATGCTTAAATAATTAACAAACACTCAATTAAAAACTGAAAACTATTGTTCTGTATTGCATTGCTTTTTTCTTTATAAATTTTCCTTCTTCGAAATGAAAGGCAATTCTCTTGCGTATATTGAATAAAAAGTTGTAGTTTTAATTCTGAAAAATATTCATTTTACACGATGAGCTCTAGGGTTTTCTAAATTTACTTGGTTATTCTTTCTACATTTATTGGCAACATTTTAGTAAATGAGTTTTTAGATTATCTTGATTAAATACCATTGACTGGATAATATGATTTTTTAATGTGTAAATCTGATTGTATTTTTATAGGATACATTTTTAATTTTGGAGATGAATTTTTAAGTTATGACATTTTTATCTGATAATAATCTTTTCTTTTTTCATTATCAAAAACATTGTTGAAAATACCGCCATAACATATATATGTGTATATTATAAACATATTTTTAGATTTAAAAATCAGTAACAATATTTGTCTCTCTGATTCATTTTATATTATGGATACGATGGCTTCAATGTTAGTGTATGATATTGCTGATTTTTATACATTTTATTTCTCGACATTTCTATTTACGACATAGTTTTCAGTTTTTTTTGTTTTAAAATGTAAAAACGTAATTATTGTATATTCTGAAAACTAATATAGCAATATACCAATTTCATTTGCATATTTCATTTTTTTTAAATACCTGCTAAGAAAAAAATTTAAAATATTCTTTAAGCTACATTGTGATATTAGATGAAGTTTTTGTTTGTATTTATTATACGATAAATATTTAATCTTAATTTTTTTTTGTAAAATAATCTAAATTTGCTTTTTGATTTGATTTTATATGTTTTATGTAGAATTTATTTTAAATATTTTAAATGGGTAAATTATTGAAAATAATATATTCATGATATTTGAGAGTAGTGTATCATAATATATAAGATTACAAAATATTTTAATGTATTTTTTCTATTCGCCTTTTAATAAAGATGTTATAATAGGATAACTGATTTTAAAACTTAGCTTACATTAAATACTACATACTTTAATCATAGAACACACCATATTCTGTGTCATTTTAGTAATATATGGTATAGGTACATTATAATTCTTGATTTAGCATGCGTGTCTACTTTGAATTTATATGACTCACATGCAGTCTATATGCCCAATTAATATTCGAATGTCAGGGAAGTATTTTTTTTTCATCTCACGCTCTTCAACATTCAGTATAATATATTATATACCTTGCGTATTATACAGTATAATTTAGCGGCGGTATAGTATTCGACATAGGCTTCCCAAAATTTAATTCACTCGTTTTCTGTCAGTTTCTCAGGGAAGGATGTCATATATACAGTGGAAAACACCTTTTGAAAACTACAACAGAGTATTATACACAGGCGCATTGTATGTTCAATCCTGTAATGTTGCTTTGCTTCCTTATTTTGTGTTGTAGGGGGAATTATTTTCCTCCGTTTTCTTCTGAGATTTACTAATTAGTTATTGATTTCTGACTAAACTAAAAATTGAATTGTGGGCTAGTTATAGTCGTATAATACATATTATATTGCATCGAATAACATTCTATATGTATATATACAATTCGAGTATGTACTTATCTATTAAAAAAATGTTGCCCGACATCTTCGATTGTATTATATCAATCAGTATAATGGAGATAAAATATTTTCCGATCATCTCATTTGTAATTTTATATCACGGCATACATATATTTGGAAAAAATAGCATTTAAATTTGCGTTTAAATTAATTTATATATCTTTAGAATTCAGGAAATGTTGAATATTGACATGACAATCATTTATATGATTTCACCAAAGAGTCAAGTTGGAATTAATATTATCTGAGGAAACAGCCCTTTTTCCTAAATGACATTAAATTGATCACTACTTTTTTATATGTAGCAGGAATTTGACCCACATATTACACAATGAATGTATAGCTGCAATTATTGAATTAACTATAAACTGCTTTAAGATTTTAAAGCTAGAAAGGACTATAAAGGACAGCATTATTATATATGAGAATATAATTACAGATTAAATATGTTCTTGCTATATGTGGCTGACCTTTATTTCTCATTTTATATAATGCATGTTTATAATTATTGGAAGAACAATTTCGACTATTATACGATTTGAATTTGTTTTCTATTTAAAAAATATATATTACCGTATATTTAAAACTATTAATTATTTTTTTGTATAAATTATTAGTAAATTAAAATGTTAAATTTACGATATATATTATTCAATATATATCTACATATATATTCAATTTAAACTTCAATATAAATTTGTAGATTATTTTCGCTAAGTTCTATATGATCAACATTTATTGCGGATACAATTTATAAATTTCCTTTAATTCTTTGTTTACTCTCTATTACTTTTTTCTACTTCCCTGCCCACATTAATCCTTGTAATATTATGTATAACATTATATATTCCTACTATTTCTGGTCATTTGGAAATAAAATAAGCTAAATTTTGCGATCTTAGAATTGTTGAATTCAACGGAAACACGCATTGAAAACACTCAATAGTGTTTCCGTTTCAATTATTATTATAAAAATCTTTATCCACATGTTTTAATTGGTTATAACCTACTGATCAACGGACCATTTTTGTGATATTAGAATAAATGAATTTTCCCGTTTTAAAAGCGGCAATTTAAGGCGCTAATCTTTCTTCAACGATATATCTAAATTGTTCTAGTTGTAAATCAAATCACCAAAAATTCATTCTTTTACGATTTCTTTTAAATCTATGAGGAACTTATAATATCAAGCGCGGTTTTAATTCTTGTTTTTTGTATGGTTATTGTGATAGTCCCACCAATATATCATTATTATTATGTACAACTGCTTTTAATTTTTTAAATGGGATGTTTGTAACTCTAACATTTTGTTATAGATCTTAAAACTTCTTAGAAACTTCCAATACTGCATTTTTATTAACTTTCAGGTTTAAAAAAAAAGGATTTAAAAATTGTATAAAACATTTGTTGAAAACGTAGTCAGTTAAATATCTTAAATAAAATCTTGTTTTTTATCATTCTCTATTGTGCCTGTGAACACAAGTAAATGGTAATCTATATAGTAACATATGCTCTTCAAGCATCAATTGTATTCATTGTATATCTCTTAAGTACACCTGTAAAAGTTTTTATAATAATAATTTAGAAAGTATAGTCACAGGATTTAAGTTCTTGATTCTTCATTTCTCTTATAGTATATTCATATTTTTTGCTTTCCTCTTAGTCGCACTTAGAACGGAAACCTTTTGAACACTTAATTTGTACATTGTATACCTTGGATCCATCCATCTCTTCTTGAATAAAGTTTAACTAACATTATGGAACCAATGAAGAAATTACTATCTAGATCTGTGCTATATCTATAGTTATATTGCTTGCATTTAGTAAGGTGTATGGTACACCTATAAGGTCAAGTCTGAACTTTCGCGCTTTGAAAGCGTCGCGCATATTATTGAATTATTAGAAGTACTTGCCGCACTATGTGCGTATCAATTACTTTCCCCCTTAAACAAATAAGACTTGTGTTTAAGAGTTTTTACAGTCACAAGAGAACTTCTTTGACGACTGGAAGGCACGGAGGCTTCACAAAAACAGCCAATTTTTTCTTGATTCTTCCCTTTCTTCACATGCATATCTTCCATATGAGTCTTACATTTGTAGAAATAATATAATATGTAATTCTCACACCATCGTCTTACTCACATTTTAATGTCCCTTGGACACACCCCACTCAGGGGTATATATTGAGCCAGAGATAAATAGCTGTACCGCTCTTCTCATCTAATATGTCAACTTATATCTCGTAGGATATAGAGCGAAAAAGAACTAGAAGAGGAGTGCAGTGGAGGGGTTGTGAAATCCAGAGCAAATGGAGAAAGTCAATTCTCCTTATACCTACATATGTATGTTGAAGTTTCTAGAAGCGATTCCTTTTTCCTGTACCCACAAGCTGCTGTCCTTGATTCTCAGACGGTATTTCGCGCCTTTCGCTCCTGTTTTGTCTTATATGCCTTACGTATTATTCTTTTTCGTCTTCATCTTGACTCAGTCTTAGACTTCTGCCTTTCTTGATACATATTCTTTCTCGCTTCATTATATAACGTGAAAGCCAAATTGATTTTGTTTCTGGCATGTCCCAGTGCCCACTGCCTAGACGATAATGGTTTTGATTGCTCCTCCTTTTTCACGGGAGAATAGTTTCTAACTTATTTATCAATGTTCCCGCTTTTTACAAGTCTTCGGCCCCTTGCTTTGCCTTGACATATATTTTAGTATATTATTGTTCAAGGTAATAATATGCTAGGCAATTCTCTCTTTTCTTTTCTTTTATTGACAATACTGTTGGGACAGAACGACTGTGACAAAAATTAGTGGCGCTGCGACAATTTTTTTCAGCTTTTTATCTTTCTTCCTTGATTTATGCAAATGGTCTCTTTTATCGTGGTATTTTTCTCTGAGAAATACTCTCGACGAAAAAAACAAAAGATGTGTAGATTATGAAATTTTGAAAAAAGAATTATAAGTGTTTTTTAATATTACATTAGACTTTCTAGACTATAGCTTAATAGTACACAAATTAGTACGGTTGCATTATTTTTACTATAGACAGATAGGCATCAGGCGTTTGGCATTTGACATATTTTAATAAAAGTAAGTAATTTAAAATCTTTTAACATTTTATTAACTATTGCATGGTTAATGTCTGGTCGAGCCGATAGGTGTGACTATGACTATTAATTAGTTGTACTTGTTTCATTTTAATGTTTGTAAAGCATTGAGTTATTATAATTACTCATATCGGATTTTCCCTTCTCCTCCCCCTGCAGAATGGAAGACCAGCTAAGCGCGGCACAAACTCCCTCTCTCACTTCGGATGAGACCTGCAGCATCCCGCCCATCCCCAGATCCGCTGGCGGTGAAGCCATCACACCCGCTTCTCAGACCAGAACGATTCCGGCAGCGACGGGGACTGGGGGAGATCACACAAGCAGCACCGCTACTAGTAGCCATAGCAACACCCGGCCGGAGAAAAGAGACAGCAACGTCAGTACGAACAGAGTAGATCAGCAGCGAGAGAAGAGAGATGAGGAGACTGTGGAGAGGTTTGTGAACGAGGTTGACAGGACGCTGGCCTGGTTGGATGAGAGACGGGCAGTTCTAGTCCTACCGGCGAAGTTCCCCTCAACGGAGCACGTTCGTGCGCGACTTGCTGACATGGAGGTGAACTACTCTTTAATCATACTATACCCTTATTTGTAACAAATATAAATTTTGTTTAAATGTTTTTCGAGTTCCTGACCACGTTATTATATAGGAATTTATAAACTGTTGAAAATTGTTTTTTATAATTATTTATCAGCTCATTATTACAAATAAAATTAAAGATTTTAGTTCGAAATATTTTTTATGCGGAAAAATGTTACTTTCAATGTTTATTTATTAACTATTTTAAGTTCAAATTTTATTATTTTTTAGCTTATTTTCTTAATTCTTTATAGTCTATTTATTATTGTATAATATATGGTTTGTTTCACAGAGGAGAAAATTTTCTGTTTAAAAAGTATGAATGAATGTCAATGGATATTTGAATCAATGATTGTCTTTATCAATCGATAAATATGAATACTTGCCTAAGTCCGACTTATTTCTATCCTTTTGTTGTGATGTTCCAAAGCAATAATGTTTGGGAGATGATAGGTATTGATATAAGATGCAATCTTGTAAAGAGTATCTGTTTCCAGTATGTACCTCGGTACTGTACTTTTCTTTGATTCAATCATCCACCCCTAATAGATGATAGACTTATGTACATATTTATTGGAGTCGTATTTCAACTTGCTTATCTTATTATCTTTTTCTTACTAGTACTGGTAGGTATATATGTTGTTACAAGCGGGTATATCTTGTATAAAATACAATATTATCTAAGTATAAAGATTGTATTCATTTGGTAGTTTCTTCTCCACTATAGTAATTATTAGTGAATATTTATTGAATGTTATTTAAATAATATTTATTGTTAATATATTTCTTAGTTATTTTTCATATAAATTCAAACAACTATGGTTTTTTTTCTCCAGTAATATTTAAACATTAAATATGTTAAATGTTTATATTTCAATATTTTATTTTTTAATGTATTTAATGATTTATTTATAGATATAGATATAGTCACATATAGTATAACATTATTTATATTATAGATAATACTAAATATATTTTAATATTTTTTCTATACTGTATAGAAAATATTTAATATTTGTAAAACATTACGAAGCAGGTAACTTTCTTTCTTCGCATTTATACATTCTAAATGCATTTTCATTTTCTATTTATAAAGATCAATATGCATCATCAGATTATGATCTAAATATGAATCAATAATAATAATACTGAATAATCAATAATAATAGTTAGATATTTAAAATAGAGGCCTTTAAGTTTATGTATGTTTTAATTATAATACTATCCTACGTACGCTAATATACATTTAATTTGATTCATTTTTGTCTCCATTGATTGCCTTTCTTACATATTTATATGTGTGAGTGGGATATCACCTTTGCGACAACATTTTAGCTCTTTAGATAATTCTATTATCTTTTAATATATTTCGTTACAATGAACCAAATGCTTCTGTTTTACAAAAATCATATTCTAGGAATTAAAAATAATTAATTGCTTTTAACCTTTACGCTCTTGATACAAATGTGACAATAATTTCTTTGTGATTATTATTTTTCAATATACTGTAATATTTGAATTTAGGAAAAACAAAATTAATTTGCATTTTTCTTTTACATACATCTTTGAGTTTAAAGTCAAAATTAATAATATCTAATGCGAAATGTTTTTCACTATCATAGAATAATATAATATTTGACTTATTACAATAACTTATTTATTTAACTATTCGTTAATTTATTTATGAATGAAAAAAATATATTTTACAGTTTTTTTGTTTATATTAAAAAAAAAAACACACGAAATATATATATAATTTGTTATTAAAATTTTCCATGGGATAATGCCTTTTATACATATATTATGCTTAAAAAATAAAAAAAGAATTACTTTAAAATGTAATTAATTTGTCATATTATATATGTGTGTACTGTTCCATATGTATTATTTGAGAATGGAGAATATATAAAATAAAGAAATTATAATTTTAACTTGTAATATTTTTTAATTATCTGAAACCATATAACTATATAGTTTGCATAGTATGTCAGGCAGCCATATAATGTATACGTCAATTAGTATTTAATACAAATAGTATTATTTGAAATTATATTATGCATACACTGTTATACATTTAGAATATATTAAATTGCGTAAATATCTTTAATTATCTCATCTATGTATGTATGTATGTATGTATATCATATTATTTTCTATGAGTCAGAATGTGCTGAATATTTACCATTGTTCTCCTAATAAATCATATTGTTTATATGTCCATCGTCATTCCACACTGACTTCTGCTTACTCAGCTTTAGATAAGTTCAAACAATAATTATTTATCCATTATCTACATACATAATATTACCTACTATAATCAGGTTTGCCTAACTATCGAATAAGTTGCAGTGAAAATTGTATATTTCTTCTAAATTTTTTGTGTGTCTTATATGCCTCTCTATGTAGGTATATATGTATGATGGGAAATCTACCCAACGCTAAGTAGATCACATATCATATTGTAAATGAGAAATGATGACACACAATTCACTGGAATGTGTTGTTTGCTTAGATTTCCATTTCCTATTCTCACGCAGGTACAAACTCATCTTAACCAGGTAACCGTTTGTATGGCATATTCTTATACTCATATTAACTTATTTACAAACTACACAACGGGTTAGGAAGAGAAAAAATGTGATGTCTTCTTGTTTGTTTGTTTGTTTGTGTATTTTAGTTCATCTTCTTTCCTCCCTCTTTTACGCATAATTTTACGTGACTATTTTATCGTGAATTTGTGTGAAATCAAGTATTTTGCTAGGCCATTTCTAATACGAGTATATTTAAAAAGAGATAGTTTGCCTCATCCAAGTCCGAAGTTCAAATTTCTTAGCGAAGGGAAATAATGCATCAGGCGGTTTGTACAAGTTTGAATAGCAGCTATTATACCTATAATCACCAACATTGATTAGGTATATCTAGAACTTAGAGTTACTCTTCTCATAATAAAATACTCTAGAAGGTGTGTGGTTAATACGTTTATATACTAGATGGAAATTGTACTGGATTATAAAAATCTTCTCTAGAAACCTATATAGATGATAAAATCACCTCTGATCTAATATCATCACAGACATTCAGATCTCACTCTTTTATTTTATTTTCTGCTTTTCCCCTTTATAATCTATTTCATATTTCATGGGCATTCCAATGCTATGCATTATTTATAGTATAGGCCTCGCAATAAAATGAAATAATAGTATTACATAAATCGATAATTATTTGTATAGCTTTTTCCTCCAATCTGTCATTAAAAAATAATCTCTAAAACTTCTGATTCTTTTGATAATATTTTTCATTTCGTCTTTTTGGAGGAAGTATATACCTTATATTTATAAATAGCAGTATATGCAATGTGACTCAATTTACGAACAAAAAACCAGCGTACGCAATTTTGAAACATAATTATTGTACATGTTTTTATAGATGTTTGTCAATGTCAAAGTTTCAAAAATGTTGAACTACTTTATATTTATTTATAATTAAAAATACTAAACAATTAATTAATCGTGATTAATATATTTTCTCCAAAATGATTGTAAAATGAAAATCTGTTATTTCTACACCATATAAATACTAAACAAAAATTATCAGGTATAAAAATAATACTGAATAAACCTTTTATTAGATTGTAAATTTTATAAATCTATATTAATACAAAGCTGAAACCTGTTGAAATAACTTTCATTTTTTGTAAATATAGAAACGTTTACTAAATAATATAACTTGGCTTATATATTTTTTATTATAATCTGTGACAACATTTGAAACTGTGCTATTATAATAAAACATTTTACAGGTATTTTTAAAGTATAGTAGGTACTTCTTGTTTGACTAAAAACTCAACTATATTTATATTTTTTGCTGATATACTGATATATTGCGTTTATACATGCATTACATTTTTAAATTATAATGTTTATACTTTTTAAACATAATATACAATACATACGTATAAACATGTATATATGTGTCTGTTGAAACAGTAATCTTGTAAGTTGTACCTTGAACTTACTTCTTCAGTTTACTTATATCCCCCAGAACCTACTGCATGTATGTACATATCAACACGTGAATGGATCGATAAAATAAAGTGATGCCATTAGTGTTAGGCGCTTTAAGCTCCCGTTCCTCATTTCCAGCTGCGCTCCAAAACTAACACCCTATCTATCTTTAAGGCGAATGTTACTTCGACTAAAAGTTGGCCATCTAATTATATTTAGTCATCCATGTATATACTACCCTCTAGGTATTTAATATTATTCTATGAGGTATATACATACATAATATTTTATAGTTTATTATGAGGATTTAGTTTCTCGCGTTGCCAACTCTTATTTTGTGTTGACCTCGGAATTAGGATGATTGTATCTTCGTGTCTAATATTCCGTGCTTCGTCTCACATCAAACATCCATGCGGAATAACGAGGCCGTTGATGATAAAATCAATTTTTTGAAATAACTCCTTACTCTTATATACTTACATACTGTATACATAAATTTACCTTACTATTTATTCAGTCCCAAAAATTGAAAACTACAAGGCTGTGTTTGAATTTGATATCAAATGAGCGATCTAATTATAATAGAAAAACGATTTTCTTTTCTCCTTTTTAAAAATATGGTTAAGGTTTTTTCATCTTAAATCAATATATTATCTGCCCATTATGTTATTTAATAGCGGAAATCAAGATGAAGAGCGATCTTTGCTAGAGGTTATGGCTGCGCTTGAAATCTTAAGATATAAAAGATTATTGAAAAATTTGAATATAGTTACAACAATTATTTGCCAGCTTCGTGTGTCAACTTATTTTGTCAACTTGTAAATACAAGTGTGAGTATAATACACGTACTCTATATCAAACTAGTTAATTCTATAAATTATATATAAGATTTCTCTAATTCCAATAGCCTCATTACAACACAAATTGTGACAAATTGCAAAATAACAAAGTATTTCTATATATTGTTCTATAGGTTTCATAATTTAATGAATATATTATTTAATTTTATTTTATTACTTTAATGATTGCATGTTACTTTGATTTATTTAATTATGCAATTTTTCACATTCATGTCATATACGAATGCTTTCAATCCTTAAAACTAACTTCATTCTCTTATATAATTCTACAGATTTTAAGCATATCTGTCTTGCATATATACAAATTTGTGATATATTTAGTTTTCTGATTCTAGTATATTATATACTGTAATGTTTCAAGCATTTCATAATTTAAAATATTTAAAAATAAATCTTATATTCGATTATATAAATTCAGAATGGGATTAAGCCTTATTTTGCTTGCATCTGAACATTAGTTTTTTCTAGGCTTATATATTTATCTGTATATACCCAGTATATTATGTACTAATTACTCGTCACAAATTCTGCAGTAAAACTATATATAACTAAGTTATAATTGGTGGATTTCAACACTATATCTGTGGGCACTGCAGAGTATAAGTGTCAATACTTTAACAGAAACACATTTAAAGTAACTTAAGATGTCAAATTACTTCAATGATCGTCACAAAGAAATTGTCTGCTACATATTTATACTACATTAACTAATAATCTTCTGAACCTCGTGTTTTGAAGAATTTGAATAAGATCATAATCTTTGTATCGATTTACATTTTATTAAAATCAATAAGTTGGTGTCAATAATTCGATAGTTTTACTAAATAGGTAATTTTTGTTTTACATAAGATTTGTTTTTTCTATTTTGTTTTAATTTTACCTATTTTTTGTTTTATTTTCATATATTTTTTAAATATATAAGTCATGTAGTTGTCTTAAAATGTATTTGTTATTTGGAATAGTTTTTAAATGTTTTATTGGAAATATTCATAGCACCATTTATGTATAATAGTACGTAGTTTTTTTTATTATAAATAGACATAAATACTGTTTAAAATTTAAGATGTAATAGAAATTTAAAATTATCTAAAATACAGCAATATTTTTTCTTAAAAACGTTAAAAATATATTTTGTAATGATAGTGTTTTTCAAACTTGACAACATTTAAATAGATATTTTACATACTACTATATGATATAAAAGTTTAATAAAAACATAAATATTTTGAATATTTCCTTGGTAATTATGAAATAGGATGATGATGCTCTACTATATAAGTGCTACAGGTTTCTAGCATTGGATTCTACACAAATTTCAAATTAAGAAAATATTTTTAAATCTGAAAGCTAATTTATTTCTATACAATTGACTCAATAATTACATATAATAAATTTGTAAAAATGTAAAAATGTGTGTATTATATACTATAAGTACAAGTAATATGTATTACATTGCTTTCATTTCATATAATAATACTCCTAACTTTATGTTCATTTTATTCGTATATATATATGTTATAGAAGTTTTCTATTTAGAATTTTTTTAATTTTATAGATATCATAATACTATTTTGTATTTCATAAAAATTTTGAATCTATATTAGAGATATATGTTAAAAGCAACATGATGCTACATTTGAAGTGTACATTATCATGTCTATATCAACCTGATTTTTTTAATAATATATCACAAATAGACGTAGAAGCTAATATTTGTATTAGAGTTTTGAATTTGTGTTGTTTTGACATAAAATACCTAATCTAATACCTAAGTAAACATTTTCTATAATATATATTTATCCTGCGAGAATCGAATTTTCTGTCTGATGTAAAATTATATTTTACTATATTTTATATAAAGAGACATGTTTTATAACATTTTAAAACAAATAAATAATTATAATAGATAAAATAACCAATATATTTGATTACTAATAAAAAAATTAAATCATGGGACCAGTTTTACTCAACGTGTTGTAATGTTCTTGTATTTAATTTATTTGCATAAATTTAACTTATATTTCATATTTGAAATATGAATATCTAAAATTCGATGTTTTAATATGCCGTATTATGTATATTTTAGAGTATTTTTAACCGGCAAAATTGCTTTTATATATTATTCATTTGTCTACATTTTTAGATAACCTTATATTCAACCATTATTCTCATTTATGCTAAACTTTTAATAAATTTATAGAAAACTTTAGTTTTTAGTTATTTAATTTTGTAATATTAAATATAATACATATTTATATATATGCACGATTTATACATTCCAGAGATAATTGATTCAGATATGGTTTTGTTATTTAATTTATGCCCTACTAATAAAATGAAAAAGTAATTTCGCTATTGTGTTATGTGTAAAATTCTAGAGATTGGATATTTTTAATTTATGGAACATTTTTTGAAGACAGCATATTTTTCCAGACTATAAAATAAAAGTTTAATCTTTTAATGACGGTATTACATTCTCGAAAAGTGTTCTCTTTATGTTATTAAATGCTGCACTTAATAGTTAAATTTAATGAAGAAAATATTTTTATATTATGAGGATGATAATTTAATTCTGTTATACTCATAGCATAATATATATTTAATGATTAGGGTAACATTAAAATACAATATGACATTGATTTATTGCAGGTATTTTTTAACTGTAAATTTGGTATCTAAATAGATAGTGCATATCAGAGAGATGGAATTATACTACATATATACCTATATGGAGCGGCAGTAGTCAATAGCTGACGTCTTAACAAAATGGACTTGTGACTATATTGTTAAAGGCAGTGAACATATTCAGAATTAAATTTTCAATTTTCAAAATTCGGTTTCATGTTTTTATTTTGTGCAAAATCATATTAATTTGTTTACAAATAGTATTACATTATATTTGAAAGTTTTTAAAAGAGTCAACCTTGTTTTATTTAGTTTTTCGTTCTTCACAAACATATAGTTAGCTGTCTATTTTACTCTAAACATGAGCTATTTATATCTTGTTAGATAGGAAAATATATTTTCTTGCCAGCCAAACGAGGTTCCAAATTGTTGCCATATATTGTTTACTTCCACTATAGTTATATAGATATAGAATAATTCTATCTCTCTGGTGCATATATTATATTTATATATTAAAATCATTTTTAATATGTCAAAATAAATTTTGGTTTCATTTTAAATTAATGTAGAACTTATAGTACCCACTTCTTCATTATTTCTCCGAATTTTCATAAAGCTAAGAAACATTTCTTATGATTGTCTCTTGTAAACGTTTCTTTTAGTAAATTGTATATTTTGTTCAGTGAAATTACCTTTTCATTTATACTTGTATGTATGTAATTTCTTCTGCTTTAACATTTATATAGGCCAAATTTTACCCAAGTACTATACTTAACCCTTCTTACACAGTAGAAAATTAAGTTTTTAAGACTTGAGCTATTCCTTAGAGAAATCTAATGGCAGGACTATCCGTCAATTATTCAAGATCTGAAGTGGAAATTTTACCCATATGTGTAAATATTTTATTCAAACTACTTTTATCAATTCTTTCTTTCATTAATTTTTGACCACAAACTTAGAGCAATGTTTTTCTTCTCTCATTATTGCCCTATTATTGACCTATTTTAATATAATTTTTTAAGGAAATAACGAATAAAAGGTTGAATAAAAAGCCCAAGGATTTCTTTTATGAACTTATTTTTAAATCGCGCTAATAAAGTAAAATACACATTGTTAGCTAATATAGATCTACAGAATATATTATTACTTAACCTTATACATTACCACTGATCTATTAATGTTATAAAAAGAGAGATACCTACATTATACCTGCCAACCACCATCATCAATTTATCATCTTATTTATAGATGAGAAATTGGCTTTGAGGATCATATTAATATCGCATAATGCTTCTATTATGTAACTATGTGTGACAAGTATGATTACATACAATCTATAAGTATTTATAGTCATTTAAAAATACAGGTATTTTGGAAAATCTAGGCATGCCTTGCATAATGATGAATATGGCTGTTTATCATAACTATACCTCTGTTTATACAAATATTAGAGCCACTCACATCTCCTCTCTGATCACTTCCTATTCACCTTTTGTTTGTATCGATCGACATTATTGATAAAATATGTCTTGCTTAAATATATGTATGCATAACTTTTGATAGACTTTCCGTCTATACCTATGTACGAGTATGTATTTTAATGGTGTGGTCATATTAACCAGAAGCAAGTGAGACATTTCCCAGGCATCAATGGGTACAAAATAAATGTATACAACTGATGGGAATGGAAGAGTCTTTGGTATAATATTATTTTTCTTATTTAAGAACTTATTTTATAATATTTTTCGACACGTGTGTCTCCATTTTCAGACATGTATAATGACATCTACATATGACATCTAACTATAACATAATATTACACAATATCTTTTCTTATTATTGATGTTTGTTTCCCCTTTGTTAATTATACTTTCATTATAGGATTTATTCTGTATTTAGTTTAATAGTTTTTCGGAATTTGTAATCTTGTTATTTTATCTATATATTTCTAATCTTTTGATGTACGGTATCGGCCGCAGACCGAAAAGCAGCAATAGTATGCTATGTAGCATTGCTATATAATTTAGGATTCTAAAATAAAATAAAATTCCTAATTTCTTTTAATTGATTATAAGAATGATTTTGAAAGTACAAATTATTTGTATATATAAAGAGCTCAATAACTCAAGTATTATTTCCTGTATTTTCTGCGGATGATAAACAACCTTAATTCAAATTAAGGTATAATAAGAGAAATTGAGGGTAAAATATGCATATCATAATTTAACATTCAAAAGGATAAACATATATATATGTATCTTAAAGAGAAATACCATCAGAGAGAGATAAGTAAAATATGTAATGCTGTTTTGTATGTTACTTTATTTTTTATATACATATAGTGCTTGTGTAGTTTTCTTTACTATATAAGCTTTAGTTATTCTGAAGGAATGTAGTTCTTTTAAAATCAATTAGCTGTTTAGACTATCTGTTGTATATAATTATTTTATGAGAAGTAATTACGCTTTTACTTGAAATATAGTAAAATTTGATAATTTTTTCTTTTGAGATCTAATGTATATGATTATGCAGCTTTTGGAATCATTAACACATTAATAATTGTCATAATATTAAACTCTTTTTTAAAGACATACATGTTTGAATATACTTTTCACTTGAAATCGAAATCTCCCAGCATTATAACTTAAGCATAAATAATTTTTGGATATCTTTTTACCGATTTATTTTTTTTATTGTATTCCTACCTTTGTATAGATAACAAAATTGTTTGCTTTAGAATTGAAAGAAAAATTTAGTTGTCTGCTTACATCTTATTTTCTTTATGGACTGTATCATATTTCTCTTTATTCAAAAAAAATTAAAACTATACATTTCATTGACTGTCAATATAGTATTAAATTGCTGTGGTAACCCTTCTTGAACTGATATGTCGTGTTCTGCCTTTAAAGGTTTTATTTTTAATATTCATTTTAAAATATACTTTTATTCGTTCAGTATTTCACATTTACAAATATTTTCATATGTTAAATATAGATAACGAAAGAGAACAAAATTAATGATTTAAATTTCATTTTTTAAACTGTTAAACAATTTCATCAAAACGAAATGAAAATATTTTTAAATAGTTAATGTTTTAATATTTTCTCAAATTGCCAATATAGATTATAATTTTAACTACTACATCTATAATAATATATTCGAATTGAAATATACTTAACAAATTTTCTAATACAGCATTATTAGAGACCAATGTTTTTTTTAATCTTAATAAAATAATAACATAATTTTTTAGGTGAAATTTTTAATTTTTGGACACAAATACTGCTATTTATTTAAAATGTATATTAAACAATTTTTTTATAAACTCTATAATTTAATTATGCTGTTTCATTTATAATTATTAATAGTTATTTGTACAAATTAGTAAATTATATCTAAATACATATATCTTATTATCTTATATCTCATTATTATTTGTTAATTAATCAAAGAATATTCCTAGTTCATAATTCTAACACATTTTAGCAACTGTACGTGATATTTGATTAACCTACCATACCTTACACTTCCACCAATCTCCCACTTCGATACAGTCTCTAGAATGTCAAATGCAGGCAGAGAGTGAGCGCATCCAGACCCTTTGCGAGGTCGGTGATGCGATGCTCGAGTCTTCCGTCCCCAGTGATGACGTCACCGAAGCTGAGTTGGCACTCGTCCAAGATCGGGCTGACCAACTGAGTCAGGCCTGGAACACGACCCTGATGGAACTACCTGAGAGACAGATGTTGTTGACCAATCAGGTTCGTCTCTGGGAGGACACAGAGGTAGGCGCAGTGGCTCTGCTCGACTGGATCGCTGAACAGCGTCGCGGTTTTGACACTAAAAATATTGTAAGTTAATTAGTTCAAGTGCGCAATAAGCTCTGAATTTTTTCAAATTAGCATAACTATTGTATTTTTATATATTTACTACTCACAATTATTAAGTAGCAAATTTATAATTTACTGATAATACTATACTTTATAACTTTATCTAACACTTATTTCTTAATAATTTTTTATTTATTATTTATTAAAATAAATTCCAACTATTTAAATAGTAGTTATTATATTATGTGTGTAATTAATTAAACCTTGCATCACAGTCTATCCTGTATTTGTTTTTTTTCATTAATTTATTCTTGAAAGTTTAAAAGACATGTTATTAAATTAATTGTAATATTATTATGTTAATTTTATTTTTATATTTTATTTAAAGAAATTAATTTTTTATTACGTATTTTATTGATTATAATTGATTAAATGCAGCTAAAGACAGTTGTCTCTAAATTCTCTATTTACATATAATATGTTATATTAATAACATATGTACATATTATTGTACTTATTGTACTTATTATATATATGTACATTACGCTGATAATTTTTCAAAATTGTTATTTAATTTTTATTTTGTTGATAAAATTTCCGTATAATACGTACATATATTACATTATTTTTACTCTGCTTACGTTCAGTATATACTTAATTCACAGTCTAAGAAAAAAAATATATATTCTACAAATATATTTAATCAAATGGACCAGTTGATTGAGTTTTGTATAACCATAAAAAAGAAATAATCTTATTTGATTGTGACATATTTCGTTTATATTAGAAGACACATCCTCAGGCATAGAAAATAATATTAAATTATGCAAGTATATACAACCCTAGCCATAAATAACGCGCCTGTCTATATTGTTATATATTGCTATAAAAAAACAAACACAGATAATTGTTAAGTATTTTATATATATATATACATATATATACATTATATTGCTATAACATTTATTTGTATGAATGAATGCATATTAATATTATATTGTTTAGTTATGTTAATAACTGAACAATATTTAAAAAGTTAAAATTATTTTTAGCTTTATTTATATCGGTAGGCACGTTATTTTTGGACAAGGTTTATATATATATATAAATCTATGTTTAATATAAAAATACATTATTTTTTCTATTTGAAAAATCTCATTACTTTTTGAATATTCATTTTGATATATGTATATGTAAATTACATTCATTAGTGAGTTTTGAGTTAAATTGAAATTTTACGAATTGTTTTTTTTTATATTATTGTATTACATACTATATTTTTAAGATAACAATGTTTTATGTAATTTTTTTATTTCTAAGAAAGAAACGTTTCTAGGTCTACGAGCTTTTTTTAGCATATAGTGGCATTTCGTCAATTATAAACCAATTCCCCAAACGTTTGCAGTTATAGTTTTTTTGTTGAGTTGTCTCTTAAAAACTAGTTAGAAATTCTATGAATTCATTATTTATTCATTAGATATTTACCCTTTACATATCTTATACTAATTGCAAACTCTTTTTCTCTTTTTTAATAATCCTTATTGAACTATAAAGTTTAATTTTGATTTATGTGATTTGATAATGATAGACTATTTTTCAATATCATTAAATTAGCTGATAATGTCTCTTGAATGTGTAGCTGCATGCTAACCGATAATACGCATCCAAGAAATTTTAAATTGTACTGTTTATTTATTTTGACAACATTATTTTCATTAAATTATTTACAATATTACATTTTGATAAATTTTAATAAATATTTAAAAGCTTTTACTATATTGTATATATTGTATGTAGGTTTCCTATGTAGTTTTACAGTTTAATAAAATAAAATACTGTGGTGGTTTTAATTTTGGGTATATTTTCCTTATGGTGTTTTTATTACATATTTACTTACTATTTTTGATTTGATTTTATGCTGAAATATTCTGCATTTAAATATCTTAAAAAAAGTTATGTCTAATTCTTATTTTACCCAGTTTTAGTTTAGGTTTCAATATATTTTCCTTCCAAAATAGTAGAAACCACTCCTTTGATTTTTCTACTTATAACAGCTTGTCTTCTTTCATTAGTAAATTAATTAGTTAACATATAGATTCTTTAGTTAATTTAATGCTGTGTTTTTTATATTTCCTACCCCTTAAGTTTTTTTCGTAGAAAATGAATTAAAGAACCCATATATTTGTCTGAAAAGACAATTTGAATAAACTTACATTAGAATCTATTTCTTGACCCTTTAGATATACTCTGGTTTCATTGCTCAGTAGTACCTAGTCGCTTTTAATTTAGCATGATGTTTCATCGTTTAATCGATATATGCAGAACTCCGATTTTCTATTTAATTTTTTATCTGTATTATCCTCCTTGATTATTTACCTGATTTCAGATTTTGACTTTTTTATAACAAATAAAATTGTTTTCAATTGGCAAATAGTATGCATTTGACATATTTTGAAAAATAATACCAATTTTAAGCGGACATAACTTTATATATCTGTATTCTTAAAAAAAGTGTTATATCAATTTCTTGCTACAATATAGAATAAGTAGATTGCTTGTTTTTGTTATACTTATATGTTGAATTTTAAGCTGTGACGAATTGTTAATACTGATTACTTATTTATTTTTGTGCAGATTTTTTATTTTAAATCAATAGTTTTATTCGCAATACAAATTTTTTTAATGTAACTAATATACTGAAATACAAATTAACATATCTACTATTCACAAACTGAAGTTTCCATGGATATTTAGTAAATCATCATTTTCAAGAATCAAGTTTTTCATAAATTTATCTGACTTTGTTAAAATGTGCCTCCAAAAAGGAACATGCACTGCGAGCCCCTGTATCTATAGTTATGGGAAGACTTCATCGTATGACCGTACTCTGTGAATTACTTATTATTAGTCATATTAGTTAGTGAAATATTATTATTAATTTTTCTTATTAATAATGTAAGATTTATGCCTAAATACTAAAATTAGTGTCGTTATTTTATATAGTTGACAAACGTATCTGATTGTATTGTGAGGCGTGTTAAAATTTACAATCCCTACCCCCTCATCTCTTGCTGTATTCAGTCCTGGCTGCACAGTCAACTTTGTCCTGAGAGCGGTCGGCATCGAGACCTTCGCACAGTAGAGGGCAATTACCGCGAACTCACCCACCAATGCGCTGATGTCGGCTTGGCTGTTCCCGAGTCTCTGGCTGCACGTGTTTCCCAACTTACTGCTGAGTGGGCCGATCTTTGCGCCAAGACTGAAGCTAGGACCCCCGCTGAGGCTGGAATTCAGGTGCATTTTTGCGCGCATATAATACAACTTTAGGCATTAAATTATAAGTATAATTATAAGACACAAAAGTGAATATTAACTTAATCTTTACACACTCACATGGACATCTCACTGGCGGAATGTTACAAATAGAAAGAAAAAATTTCTTTCTTAAATCAATATGTTTCCATTTAAGCTAAGAATAATAATATTTATCTACAAAAAAGTAGTTTTATTTATATTTCAATAGGTTTGATGACTCTTCTTATTCACTAATAGAAAATATTCTGGTGTATACTTTGCTGTCTTCAAAATATATAGTTCGAGTACTATATAAAATTAAAGTTTGTCTCATACAATTAGTTTCAATTAGTCTAAAACTCTGACCCTTTTTCGATTGAGTTGATTTGATATCGTAAAAAATGTCATGCTGTCTATTTTAATATGTTTCTACATACAATTAATGAAACAATTATATTATATTTTATAGTTTCTTAACATAAAGAATTCTATTTTTATCTTAATTTTATCGCGTAGACAATTATTAAATCAATTGGGTATTTTGTTAAAAGTTTGATTTTATACTTAATACGGCTACTGAAAGAATGTATAATATTTGTTAATTTTCTCAATTTATATAATTATGATTTATGTATCATAGTTAAAGTGCTATATATATTGAATATATTATTTAAAATTAAAATATATTAAAATTCTATATCTCATTTTCATGTAGATCCTATAGGTTATTATTCAAAACTGTCAAATCTTTTGGTTCATTTATTAAAACTATTTTTATGAGAATTCAGTGATTTAATTATTAATAATATTATTATTCTAAATTGTCTTTATGCCATAAAATACGAATATATTACAAGTTTTATTTTCACCATTAGATGTCGTCAATTGATGATGGTAGACAAAGTCATCGCAGTTTCTCCGGAGTGCAGATGTCCACTTCAACGCGCCAAAGTTCAACACCCGCTGCCCGGTTTAGAGACGACTATGAACAGCTCACCAAGTGGTTGCGGTCGGTAAACGATTTCCTCTTCGCCAATATTGTCACTCTCGGTGATGGTTTCGATCAGGATACCCTCGCACTTCGTGTCAAGGTAAACTCGCATGATGTTTATATCATTTGCATGGCTTTATGGCATCCACCTTTCCCATATTTTGCGCATTGCTTTTATTATTTTTTTAATTTTTATTCCTACATAAATAATGTAATTTTAATTCATGCGTATGTTTAATTAATTATTTATTTTTAACTATTAAAAAAAGATATTATTGTCATATACTGTTCACATTTTAATGAGTAGAATACAAGAATATTGTCTAATTTTGTCTAGCATGCAATAAGAATTTAACTTTTTTTCTTGTGTAATGCTGTTTGCCATTCTGCTGCAAATCCTACCCTTCCCATTGCCATTTTTTTCTTTTTTTGCATGTGGCATACAGCATGATGAAAAAGTAAAACCTAGTGAAACAAATGGAAATACTCGTCTTCCCATTGGTCACATGGTGACGGAAGTACAGGTGTGTATGTTTCATTTTTGTTGCCAACTTTGTAAAGCTGATTTAAGATAGGTAGCTATTCAACTTAAACGTTTAAAAATATTTTTATATTAATATTAGTAATTCATATAATAATCTCCTGAATGTATTGCGCTATACAACGCACGAAGCATTTGTAATTGTTCATATTTTAAATGTAAAATTCAATTATATATTGCATTTTTTATTCGATTGTTTAACAAAATTGTTTGTGCTCGTTTTAGATAATTTGCGACTTATGCCTTTTAAATCATTTTAGAACTATTTATATGTAGCACATTTATATTATATTAATTTATTGAATACTGTTTGATAAATAACAGTGTTTGATTAATATATAACTTATTACCGTAGACATTAATCAATATGGAAAGTTTAGAAATAAAATAAAATTTCTATAATTATCTCAACATAACAAGTTTTTAATATAAAATATTACCATTTATATAACTTTTCAAACTATATCACCTCAAAACTGGTCGTATAAAATAAGTATATGAAATATCCATCAAAATACATCCATCGTATACACGCAGAACTTGAATATATTTTCAGTATATTAAAAATAAATAGTAATAAATTGATATTTAATCATTAAACATTAAACATTTGCACTTTTATTACAAATTTAATTTGTAGTTTCCAAAGCTGTAGTAAAAATGTCAAGAAATAATCTTTTTCATACCATTTAAAAAATCAAATGTACAAGTTAAACACACCAATCACATATTAATTAAGTTAAATACTTTATATTTTTGTTTCAAGGTTATTTAAAATAATTACGATATTAAATGTTAACTGATCAATTATTTCTACCATCCATTTTACTTTTTAATCAAATTTTACATTTTTGCTATAGAATGGTTTAATCTGTTTATTAAAAAAATTGCAACATCAAAATAAAATGAGTGTTTTTCTAAATTATACATATATATGTATATATGTATATCTGAACATATGTATGTATATAATAGACTATAAATTGTTAAGAAATTTATGTAATTTAATATCTTTTTTTACTCGTGATAGGCTTAACGATTTTTTCTTATAATATATATTTCAGCACTTTTTACACGAAATGGCAACCCGTGAAGCAATTTTGGAGCGGATAATGTTAGAAGAAGAAAAACTTTCTTCTAGCTCCTCTTCTACGTCGGACCTACAAAGAAAAAGTAAGAAAAATACAATTTCGATAATCATTTAAGTAGACTTGTATAAGTTCTTAAAATTAAAACGAATTACGCTGCACATCTTTAAGTAATTAGGATATCATGCATCTTTTTCAAATAAAATGTTTATTTTGTAATGGGTATAGGTACATAATTCTAGCATATATGTAAGAGATAATGTATTCATTTATAATATATACAACTTATCGCTCGTTCTATATTTCTTATTTATGCATATTTGTCAGTGGGAACATTGACATATCAGTGGCACAGACAATATTATTCTTATCTAAGGATAACGACTAACTAACTCACATCAGATGCACTCAAGTTCCTATATAATATATTGATATGACGATTATATCTAAGGTTTCCAGCATGAAATTTCCATTTCCATTTCGCATACATAGATACAAACTTACTCCTCTCACGATCAATCAATCTTCATACAAATAAATTAACCCTTTACTAGATATATAGATATAAGTGCAGATTACAATAATGTCTTTCGGCTCTTATTTCACGTGCGCGTAACACACTGTCTTTCTGAGAATCCGATGATACCGAACGAGCAAGCGACTTTCTTGATCCGTGCAGATACACTTCCTACAATCCAGTCTTATTTATGGAATCTTGGACGCGTATTTCACATCATCTTAATCATGCAGAGTTCTCTCCTTGAGGCTTCTGTCGTCGTCGTCCTTCTCTCTCTGTAATTCCTGACATCATTCCGTCTCATTCTTCTCTCATCTCGTTTTCCTCCTTTTCTCTCTCATTTACGTTATATTCTCTCTCCGATAGTAGCGCTAGTATACGTTGCAGACAGGGCAGATAGTAGTTATAAGTGAACTTGTTTCTCCAGTTTCTCTCTTCTCTTCTCTTCTTCCCTCTTCTCATGCCTCATCTGTCTTGTCTTGAGCTGAGTCCCTGAGCTGTGCTCTCGTTGGTTGTGTTCTGACTCTCTAGGTAGGCCGACATTACCGAAGTGGCGTAGGTAGAGGTAGCTCGACACCACACATTTCTTGGCTCTCTTCAATTTCCTCACAATAACAGTATCATTTGCGTTACCAGCCGTGCATCTTTTTCTTCTTCTAATTGTAAGTGTTAAATCTTCCGTCTGCCTTCCTAGGAATGTCTTCACTAGGCCGCTTGCTGGTCCATCCGGCCGCAACTTTTTAACGATAATGCTATTCCGAGATCACTGCAGTGACACAAGTCAGTTGTGGAAGTCGGGTTGTTGTCTTCGGCCAGCAACTGCTGCTACTGTATTTTTTGCCTGCTATGCAGTATTTTAACCCCGTCTCCAAGTTCCTCACCAGCCTGAAACAGGCCGTTGTTGAACAACTTGTCGAGGAAGATTCACCGGTGACATATTCTGACCATCAATTCAACTTGCCCATCTCTCCCGAGATATCTACGCCCCTCATCACTAACCACCCTTATAGTCACCATCACGACCAAATTAATAACAACAACAGCGCTAACTATTACTCTAGTTTGAACAACAATAACCTTCCTGTCGGTTCTCAAAAGTCGTCATCCCTCCGAGACAGTGAAAATAACAGCTACTTTCTGTCCTCACCCCCGTCTACACCCGCTTCTCTAACCAGTTCGCCACTGCTATCATCGCGTCGTATCTCTAAAAAACTGTGCAAATTTGATACAAAACGGGAACAACTACAGACGTTTCTGCCCGAGACACCTCCAAGTAGCACTGTGCTTTCTCCAGTTTCTTTGTCTCCTTCTGTTTCGCAGACATCCGAAACTAAATCAGAAATACCTACCGCAACAAGCCTTGTGTCTAATTTATCTGGTTCTCGGAATAATCTACTCTTACCAACTGCAGTTAATAATGCTGATTCTCTTATAAAAAATGTAGAAATCAATAAAAAAGAATTTAGCAAGCCAGTTGATCTTTCTTCTTCTCCTTCTACTCCTTCTAGGGCTTCAGAAAAAATCTTCCTATGCAACAATAAAAACGTTACATCTATTGTAAAACCACAGGCTAATTCATTAAATCAGTCTAATATTGCTTGTTCATCGAGCTGCGCTCTACCCATCAATCAGAGTTCTTCGTCGAAAAGTCAAATTGACAGAACGTCTGTCTCCACTACCACTACTACCAATACAGCAATCACTGCTAAAGCGAGTATAGATAGCAGCTGTAGTGTATCATCGGCGACAGTTGCGGAAACCAGCCTCCTGGGGTCGCCACACAACAGTTCACAAACGAGGACAACAAAACAAGGTCCGGGATTCAATCCAGCCTGTGTGTCGATCACTTTTCCCTACTTGCACAACAAAAGAGCCAATACTACTAATAATAGGGCAACCCGAACCTCTTCTTTCTCTGAATCTGAAGCGAAATCGGCTTCTTCCTCCTCTCCCAACACTCCTATCAAATCGTCAGTAATCATGGACTCTAAGTTGAGATTGAAAGGTGAACTCTTCGGTCCGCCTCCCGTCTCCAGTAAACCTAGTTATCAAAGTGATAAGTTAACTCGGCTACAGTTATCAGGAAGCTCCGACCAGTCACAGTCATCGAGTAAATTGAATCTCTTGTCGAAATTAACTCCTCAAGAAGCAGCAATTGCCAGCGCTGGGAAAGTTATTCCTTCCAGCTATTCGCCGCGAATTGGACCACACTATATTAACAGCAGCTACCATTACCATCAGGCTCCGCGGTGTTCCCCGGGCCGAAAAATGGGTGACATCAAAGCAAATGCGGCCCTCGCCCTTCGCCTAACTTCCATTATCAAGTCAAACTCGCTGGCAAGTCCACCTCTCCACTTACGTGGCACATTTTCCCAAATGAATAGCCGTGTGGGAGACAGTTCCATGCAAAGTCGGCCTGTCGTCAACAATTTTATTACCGGTATTCCGTCATCCAATTGTTGTGGACAGCAGTTCCCACTTCTCCAGACATTCCGACGTCGTAGTGGATCATCCTCCAGCTGTGGTGGTGGTGGAAGTAAAGTGCACAACTTATCTACTACTGCAACGCCAGTTGTCGTTAATGGCCACCACCATGGCGCTACTCAGTGTGTCGGTCGTAACACTCCCGCTACCACAAATAAGGTGTTGTACTCTGTTGGAGGATCGCAACAACTAACTGTTGCTTCACCAGCTATGTCATTGAGAAACACCTTCAGACAGAACGAGAATGTCAAATTGGAAGGGAACAGAGCAACTTCAGCAATTGGAGATAAACAAATTCCTCTTCAAACAGTGGCGCCGCAAAACTGTAATTTTTTTTCTAATTCAACTACTCATAATTCAGGTTAGATTTCAATTATATTATAATAACAAATTGAAACTCAATATAAATTTTAGAAATATTCGAGCTTTGAAATTCTATTTGCGAATTTGCTAATTTTGTACTTTTTGTCAACAAAATTTATTTAATGTATTTTTTACTTCTATTTTACGCTCAATATTTTATCAAAACGTTAAAATCGGAAATTATGTAAATTTATAGTTATTTTACCTTGACCCCCTTAAATATTTTATAATTAAATATGTGAGCCATAATGAAGTTAACTGTTCTATATGCAACTTCTGATTTTTCAATATTCCTTTAGGCTTGTTTTTAACATTATTGATCTCATTATATTCTCGATCATCATGTTATGCATTACCTACGTTATTCGGAGAAAAAGCTTTTTTTAACTTTTATGTTATTGAAGTGATCTCGAAAGAATAAATCTATGCAACAAAAAGCTTCCTTTCTCTTCTTCCTTCCCTGATTCTTTGTGCCGGTCACACTCTGAATTAGATCAAACTATTCTAAGTTTCGTTCGTTGTTTTTTAGCGCGACTTCCAATCTCGGTATATAATAAACTATGTAGGTATATGTCTCGGAACTCTATATGTATGCGTGTAACTTTCAGGAGGGGAGATCAGCTTTTGTTGCTTCTAAAGTATAATCCCTAGGGCATTACCTCTTAAAGGGAGAGGATATATATGTATATATATATATGTATCTTACATTAAAGAAAAAGTTTCTTATTACATACCCGACTTGTGGTCATATTCATTCAAGATCAACGGAAGTTAATCAAGCCCGTGAAACCGCCTTCTGTTCGATTTCTCACTCGCTTCTAATACATTGTACTGACGTACTGTATAATAATAATAACTGTATTAAGCACAATAGGGCTGACCGAAACGTCATAGAACTATATAAAAAATTGTCCGCATGCAAAGTTAGGACCAGATCAGTTCAGGTATCTTTTCTTGAGTTCCTCAACTGTCCCCGAATCCTGTGTCTAGATCCGGCACGCGAGCTAATTTAGTTTCTTCTAGCAGGCAATTGAAAGATCTCTTTTCTCAACAAATTTACTCGCTTGGGTGGATTTAATTAATTATCGCACTTGCCCCAACCTAGAATTTTGATTTCACACAACAAACTATATAGCTTTGTTTTTCTTGTGTTTTTCTTTATCAAGTACAACCACTACAAATAATTTGCATACACATTTGAATGTGTGTTTATTTGCCTATATATAGCCATATATGTATGTATATGTATATGTATATGTATAACGTATATAAATTGTAAGTTTTCCCATTTTTAAGATTTCAGGAGTGTCGTGCACGATTGTTCATTTCCACTTAGCTCTTGTTTTAAACAACAGACACGAACTTTTGGACGAATTACATAGATAGCTCAGATGATCGAGGAGAAAAAAATACATTTATCTAAAAATTTCAATCGATAGAGGATTATGACCTCTGCGGAATGGTCATCTCGAAAGTAGCCTCTTTTTAAATAAAGCATACTTTTAAACTATGTACTTTGAGAGATCTTTTTTAGCATCTTTTTGACTTTATTCAAATAGTATGTATGCAATTCACGTTAAGTACATCCGTTTATATTCATATAGAAGTAAAGTATTTATAGAGTACTTTGCCTTACATACACGCATTGGAGGAAATATCTATTTACATATTATATGTACACCCATCCATACACGAAAGAACCCCACAACAAGAAAACATTGCTGTCTTCTATTTCTCTCGTGAGAACATATGCAAATGACAACATTTTCTTAGGGGGAAAAAAGTTTAAATGTATATTTCAATAGAGTTGATTTGCGACTGCCTTGCTATGCATTTTTTGCATGCCTGCGCCTTTGGAGACTTAATCGATGTCATCCACAATGTATTCTTATTACAGGAAGTAGGTATCCAAACTTGGAATTATTCTTCATTTTTTTGTATTTCCAGTTGTGCATTTGCTTGCATTCTTTTGCATCTATTGGTGATGTGTAATCACACTACAAGGCATTTTGTACGTATACCATTATCTGTATTTGATATATATCTATAATTCACATCAAGAGGCTCTCATGGTTAGTAATTAACCAAACTAACATGGCGATTGAGAAAAATACTACCAACAAAACTACTATCACATTCCCTATCTCTCTGTATATGACCACGACATCAATCATCTCAAAATTAATAAATTTTATCATATCAAGTGGGAGATTGTAATTATAATGGATATCTGAGAGTTTCTGAAACAAAAGAAAATATAATATGTGATTTTCTTTATTATTTGATTACCAAATAAATGTATAAATCATTATATTAGATATATATTTAATGTACTATAATTAATTGTTATATACTATTTTACGTGCGTGATTTTATAAAAGGCAACTATTATTATTTTAAATGTGGTACTTTTTTATTAAGATTTATTTTTCTCAACGAAACATATTATTTATAAACTAGAAATATGTAAGTAATTATTGGAGTGTTCATTTATTCATTTTAGCATTAAAATTACAACATTGAGGACTGTATGAAATAATTAATGCGCTTTATGCATAATCTATTAGTTTTGCTACTTTTTTGTTTTACTTAAACCATTTATTAGATACAATTTAAAAATCTATTTTTATTTTATATTCAATATTTATGTTTAAATTATATATAAGTACTCGTACTAATAAACAAGTATTTATATACATATTTATTAAACAAGTAGTCTAAATGTTAAATAATTAATATATTTTGTTTTCATTAAGATTTGCATAATTTTAAATCATTTTTACTTTTTTATGATTTTACGTACGTCTACTAAGTTTTTTAGACAAATCATGTAGCCTTTTTATCCACTTTATAAAGAATTAAATACATCACCTCACCATTTTTAACTATACCTTTAAATAATGTTTAGATAGTGTTGTATATGGTGACAAAGGTATGAAGAGTAAGAAGGTAGCTTATGGTCAGTTTATGTATAACATGGAAATGTGTACTTGTATTTGGTAAATACTATTTCTTTTCTTTCTGCACGTTGAGACGATTGGGAGTATTAAATAATGCATTGAAGCGAAAATTAGACAAAACTCATTTTTTTATTTAGAACATCTCCAGGTCTCGTAACTTCGTCTTCCTCGACTGAATTTCCTGTACATGCCTTACCTTTCTTTATATTCATAAAAATATATACTCTCATATATCCACATTTAACTAATTACGGAAATATTTGGCGAACATATACAACGGTGTACATTATTTCAAGCCATCCATGTGTGTCTGGCTTGTTTATTTTTGTCTCGCTTACCAATTTACATGCATACATCCATTCGTTCTAAGATGGCATATAATTTGTAGGTAGGTTATATGCGAGCTACACAGGACATGTAGAATTAAATATTACTCACATATTTCTTGATTATACTTACTTAACGACGAATTATACATTATAAAAACGTTAGTACTCTTCTGCATTCTTACTGGCCTAATTAATAGACAGTATTTGCTATGTTTTATTGTTATATTGGTATTTAGTAAAGCTATTTAGTTTGCAAATTTAGGATTGATATCAATCATATTTACTGACATGTCATGTATATTTTATTTAACCTCTTCTTTTATTATTGATATAGTATATGGAGTGCCTACCTAATCGTTTATTCATTAATGTTTCCCTTTAATTAATAATGTAGGAAACATTCTAATTAAGTGATTTGTAATTCTATTAAGTCAGTACTTATATATATTATCAAGGCTATGAAATGAAATACCCAAACAATTTCCCAATAAAATTTTGCTATAAGTAAAACAAATCTTTTGTTAATGTTTGCATAATTTTGTTCTTCCAATATTTATTTGTGAATTTTGGATTGTGGATTTATCATTTCATCAAATAATATACATAATTTTGTTTTAACCAAATGTAATTACTTCATTACAATTAGGTAAAACAATGCAATTTCATTATTTACTATATACTCAGTTTTATCATATATGGATAATTTATTCTGTATTTCTGCATAAATACATATTGATTAACATATAAATTATTCTTATTATTAATCTTTATAGTTTGTATGCAGCACTCAATATATACACATTTATTTTGCCATATTATCCTTTAACGTGATGAGTATATTTGATATTTTGATAGATTTGGCATATTTGCTCAATTAAACTTGTGCTTTTTGTAAATTTAAACAAAAAAGAAGCGACACCCAATTCTCATGTAATTCTCATCCTAATTCCCTTGTAATTTAATATACCATTGAATTTCCTTTAAACTACATAATTGCTTTATATTGAAATAAGGAAACCCCAATGTGTGTCATAGAATTTTACTGCTTAAATTAGTTTTTATCTCAAAACATCACTTAAATTTATACATATATATTCTTTCACCTTCATCATTTCATTTTCTAGTTTAGCCTTAAACAAAGTGAAACAAATTTATTTCCAATGAAATATGACATGTTTAAATGTATTGTTCATATTAGCAATTAGGGAAGTGTTTTACTGCTTAAAAACACTAAATATGAAAGAAATGTGTTTTAATTATTTATTTTCAAACAGATTTTTATACGAAAAAGAATAATAAAAAATTATTTTCGTATTTTTAATAGTTGTTTTTAAAAGGTTTTAATTTTACTCACTTTGTTTGTTAAAATTTCAATGTATACACTTTTCATAGAAATTATCTCTAAATGACGCTACAGCATTTAGTATCAAATAATAATTTTCTAGTACATTTTATTTGTGTATTGCTATTACAGATTTTAGTTAGCTATTCGTTTCAATGTTTTCTTTAAACACTTAAATGTTTCATTAAATTGATGTCACATGTGATGTTTTCAATTGAAAAAATAGATAGCTTTTTCTCATGTTTTTTCACTTTCTTACTTTTTATGTTTAACTATACATAAATATACTAAAGTTGTATTTGATTAAAAGTTATTTAAAAGATGAATAGCTTATAGAATATCCCAATCTGCTAATTTATCCTACTTTTCTGTTTGCCTTTTCCAATTGGATTTATTACTCTTCAAATTTGTTTTCTTTTTTATTATCATTTTGAATGCCTTATTTTTATTTTTAACTTCACTTAAATTTTATTATGTTTTCTCCGCCTCCTTTTTCTGTCGTTTTTTTCTGTTGCATTATATACATTTAGTTAGCTGAAATCTTGATATCTAATCTTGTTCAGTTATAGTCGTAGATGGTCTGTAAAATAAAAATTGATGAACACCTTCCTCTTTTCATTTGTTTTTTCTAGATAATATTGTTTGAAAGTTTAGGATAGATCAAAGAATATTGTTTCTTCTTCTTTTGACAATCTTTTGATTATTATTACTTTTTCTTTTATTCAGTTGACACAATTCGACAACTTTGGAGTAGCACATCGGACCGTCTTCAGTCTCGAGCCATCCAGCTCGAACGCATGTCCTCAGAGTGTGCTCGTCTGGACCTTCTCAGTGGGGAACTAGAGCGATGGCTGGCCCGCACTGAGGTGGAGATGGAAGCCTTGGGCAATGCTAGAGTAGGGGAAGAGGGTCATATTGCGGCGAGAGAAAAGGAAATACGCCAAAAAAGACTACAAGTAGGAAGAAAAATTACTATGTATATTGCTTGTACAGTTACTCTGAAAGTCCTTTATAAATGCGTTTTAAACATGATCGATTTGGACTTAAATGTAACCCTATAAAACTATTATCCTTTTAAGTAAATAATGTCTCCGAAATGTTACATTAAAAAGTTCCGCCAATGTAATATTTTAACTATGTGTACTCTCAAATATCCTATAAATATTTCGAATAAATAGGATCAATGTTACTTAATGTCTCACAGCTGCCTTATTCAACGAATAATAATGCAATGAAAAACTGAACTCATGTTATCGATATAAAGAATCTAATTTGCATATATAAAGAGGTTATGGTTGTGTGTGTAACACAGCTTACCATTATACGATATCCTCATGGGTGCAATGCTTGTATCAAAGGTTCCATTTTGGTGAAGATAGGATCGATGAGAAAATGTATAAATATAACAGGCAGCCAATTAATTTATAATATAATGATACAATTCAAAAATAATAAAGACAAATAACTCCATTAATATAAGTGCAGTATACCTACCTTTAGAATAGAGTATGACTAAATGATTATATCATAATATCTTAATCAGCTATTGAAATCTACTTTGATTACTATTTAGGCCAATAGAATGCAACAGCAGTTATATTTTACTGCATAAGTTGTATTATAATTTAGAAAAATATTGACATTTTAATTAATACACTTAAAAAGAATGCTTACAGTACAAAACAAAAAGTTTCTTAGAACTAAATATTCTACTTTATTATTTGTCTTTTACAAATTGAAATGCTGTTTTATAGTAAAGATTGTTAGACATATAAGTGAGTATTATTTCAAAAGGTCGTTGTGTTTTATATATATTTATTTTTTAATATATATTCATTTCCTTTCAATCAACTTTCTAGTTTTTGATCGTAAATTGAGGCATTGCTTTATTCAATCAAAATGTATTACTAAAAGCTATATTGTACTGCTTTCCTGTTTGTTAATTTCCGTTAATTAAAAATAACTTCGATGCCTATTCATGAACTTGATGCTTTATTTTTAGGAATATTACTTATGTTAAAACTTTCAGTTTGTTAATATCCTACGGTTTTCATTGTTATGTTCTATCTTCTAAAATATGTTGAAGTATTCTTATATCCTGAAGTGCGATGACTTTCCCCCCTTCCCAATAAATGGGATATTGCATTGAAATCCATGTAACATGTCTTCAACAATGTGTATGTTGCTAAATATATGAAGCATAGAAAACGGAAAAAGTATATAGGCTTATTCTATTTCCAACTATATCCTCGTAAAATATAATTAATAATATATTATAAGCATGGCTTCTAGTTATATCCATTTTGAGAGATAAGTACAGAGTTGACGTGAGAGTTCTAGATAAAGTCGATAACATTACAAAGGTTTTAACAGTTTTCCTTCGCCTACAAATTCATTTTTCGATATTTCTGTTCAAATGCGCAATCCTTTTTAATTTTAATTTTCTGTAGTTGTCTTGAGAGAGATAGTGATCATAATTATTGTCATTACCTTTTGCAAAAGCTTTCATATTTCTATTAAAATGTTTCCTCCAGCTTGCATGCATTAGGAAAAAAGATAATAAAACAGACAGTTGAAACTGTTTGTAAATTTTGAAAATGATAATTTTTGAAAAAAAATTCTTAAGAATTTTTCTCTTTCTCAATGTTTTCATCAGCTTTTTATTTATATTGAAATTGCAATATAATTTATATTGTTCGGCTTTGTCATTTATTTTATGTTTTAATATATTCCTACATTTACTGCTTATTTCACCTTTAAAATATTTATGTAACTTTTAACTCTTTGATAGTGCGTTTTCATGTAGAGATACTGAATAGTATATACGCCGGTGCACCAATTTATCAGGATACATTGTATACATCAGCTGAAAATCAAACATTCAAGATAAATTACAGATTTTAAGAGGATTTTTTCCGTTTCAAAAGAAGCAATGGTAAATGTACCTTGCACACTTAAAATGTTTAAACTTTCTTTTCTGTTTACATAATATGTACAGGATATATATATATGCTGGCAGGTTATACTTATTAAGATAAGTTTACGGCAATTATAATATATGTAGATATTTTTGTTGAATATAGGTCAATACTGGATGAGCTGACCATGAGAGAGAGAAGGAGTCGAAGTAACTTTGTAGTCTATCTATCGGGCCCCAATCTACCTATACTTTCCTTATTTTACGGTTCAATTTTCTCCGGATATGAAGTTTCCTTGTCCGTTCTCATACACTATATTAGTTACATACAACATCCATCTTGATTCCCACATCTGGCTGTATCGATGAAGCTCTGTACATAGATCATTGATCTTTTTTGCCTCATTTTGTCTAACCCGAATACCGAAATTGTTTTCTTTGTAATTTTAACATGTATATATTATTTTGTATAACTATATACATATTCTCAAAATATCTAGGTATATAGGGAGAACGCATGCCTTATCCAAAGTTACGTGTGTATTGGCTAGCAACTTTAAATAAATGCCACGAAGACCCTGAATATACTGCGCTATACTATAGTTTGGCATGTAATATTCTTTTTTTATAATATCATCTATACATTTATAACATATGTAACCTTTATATATACATAATAATATAACTGTTATTTTTGTGTTTTATAAAATATTTTGACAATGTTATTTTTAATACTTTTTTAAAGATCATATTTAAAATATATAATAAAATTCATGAGATATTAGTTTGAATTAAACATTTTTATATATTTTATAAAGTATAATATAACTTGCCTTTGTATTATAAGCGAATTTTTATATGAATTTTGGCAAATTATATTAGTCAATATAGCAAATAAAATATTAATTTAAGTTAAGTTAATTATATCAAGAAAAATAATTTTGCTTCCGTATTTTTTTTATTTAAAAAAGTTGTTCCTTTTAGTTTTCTTTTAGTTCTTTTTCCAATTCCTGCAAACTACTTTGATTGCAAAAACAGTTAAGCAATCGCAGTTAATTTCCTAAATTAAAAAATGTTTCATTGCAATATACTTACATTAATATGTGTTATTAAAATATGAAAGTACATATAGATCAATATACATACATTAACATTCCCCGCACTGTAATTTCATCTAACGAGTAGGTCGAATTGACGTATTCAGTTCTTAATTGTTTCTTTTGTTTTGAGTTGTACTTACGTATGTTTTGGATATTTATACTTTATATATATATATACATGATATACCTAAATGATCGAACGCCTGAATGTACATACATATAGACCCAACGAATATATCATTACCAAACGAAGATCGATTTCCATGGCTGCTCTGCAGTGTTTAAAATTCAATAATATATGTTTTACAAACTACCATATTTCCTCTCTCGCCTCTTTTATTTACATACCAATTCGACGTAACTACTTAGGGGATGCTTAGGTGGATGTACTATTTACGTCAACATAATACATGCACGATCTGTGTATGAATCTCGTGTGTATTGTATAATATATACCCTGCTCTAATTGTTAAGAGTGAGGCATAAAAGCATGCCAATTTCATGGATAATTAATATAAGATTTCTATCGAGTCAACTCCGACAATTTGTAGTAATATATGAAAATCGTCATTTATATATTTTTGCGTATTCTATTTTATTTTGTTTAATTTTAAACGGTTACAAATTATTTAACAGATACCAGGGTATACAGTTTTTGTCAAACACGTTATTCTATAAAAAAAAATTGCTTGATTCTATTTTTATATATAGGTACAACAAATGAATTCACAATTTTGTCCTAGTTAAATGTAACCTTTTGCATTTATATAGTTATTTTTATTTGAAAATAATCGTCATTTCATAAGCCTAATTCGCACATTTTCTACATATATGTACATATAATATAGTATAATAATATGGTATATATATATGTAAATGCTAAAGTCTGAAATAAGAAGAAAATAATGCAAATTTTTGGTTTCAATCTATTTAGAAAAGCTGAATAATTTGAGATTATATTAAATAATGAGATTTTGAAATGCTTATGTAGAAGCTTATTATTATATAAATAAATTAGGTTATGTGAAAAATTATATTTCTGGTGACTTTGACTTAAAGTTTATATAACATGTTTAGTCAGATTTGTGACAGACATGGGTATTTCAATTTCTTGTTGTTGAATATATACATATAGAATAGATTTAGACTTCTTTATTTATAAAGCCTCGATCGATAAGAAATCAATCAATCATGTGACTTTTACACTGTGCATCTTCTTTTTCCGACACCTGTATTAACTTTCCTTTTCTTAAGATTTTTGTAACAAGTAGGAATTATATTTTACTAGTACTTAAATTTCAATTTATAGTTTGATTATCTTTCAGAAAATTATTATCACATGAAAACATGAATGTGTGTCTATACGTATACTGCGGATTCCATTATACATTTACTTTAAGCTTAAAACTATATATTGTGCTTATTTTGTATAATATATAATACTTTGCATTAAATTGCAATTATGTTAAAACGAAATGATTATATTTTTATATCTAAAGGCTCTGACACGGATATTTATGGGATAGACCGCACTTAAACGATAATATATTCTGCTTCATTTTTATACTTTGCGCACCCAGTTGGTTATAGATTGTAGTCGTGTTTAGTTGATTTTTCTCATTTAAAATTAATAGCTTTCGGTCAGAGAAACCCTTAATTGAAAATACAAATTTAGTATGCGGCAATTGGGTGGTCTTGCATTATTATGGATAAGCGAACATTATTGGGTTGTTGTCCTGCACTATTGCTAGGGAATTGGAGGGGTGTACCTTTAGCCATTTTATTATTCATGGTATATATCTGGCTTGATTTCCAGTGACTTGAATACTCACACGGCTATGCTATCATAGTATGCATAGACTTCATCCAGCTCAGTTCCAATATGTAGAAGAGAAGGACAGTTTATTTACTTGATTCTAGAAATAGCATATAAACATTTTTTTAATTAGAGAAACGTAAATTCCTAAAGTTATAGAATGGGGAGATGTAAGTGTTTCAGACAATTTCAAATTATATCTGTAATATTATCTCATTGCAATTACTTTTTAATTATCTACATTTTCCGAGATGATAAATATTTTTAGGGAAAAAAATTGATTACATTAGTTATATGTATTATTGATATATATATATATATGTATTCGGACAAGGGAACTGTTTTCTGTAAATTATGCATTTGTACGCATTACTTCCAATTAGTACAGTTTAAAAATTGTGGTGGGTAATTATGAAATTCTACCTCCAGAAAGAATGAAAATTCATCATTATTGTATGTTGAGTATTTAGTTACACAGTTTGTTTTACAACGCGTAATTTATTATTTTAAAATATGAAAATCTTAGCAAATTTTGTATTTACTTATTAAAGTATAAATTATTTACTTAAGATTACTATCAAATGCATATTTTTATTAAGTAATTCAGTTTGATAAAACACTATCATTTTCTCACATCCCTATATAGTAATATAAACTTTTACATTTATAGTTCTTCGCATACCAGTTTTATATTAATTTATTAAACCGTTTTGTTGAATATGATGCACAAAATTTCATTAAAAGTATCCCTGAAGTTAATATGTCCAAGAAGAAACTTTCTATAAATGTATATGAAGCAAAGTGTCAAATAATTCTGCATTATTATTGTACTTTAGTAATTAGTTATTGTTTACATAATATATAAAGGCATGAAATAAGGCATTAAGCTATTAAATATTTGTTAATTATTTGTCAGGTATTAGCTTTTGAACAATCTACACAATTTTAAAGTGTTTTATTTATTTTTAATTTAGTTGGAATATAAAAATATAAAAATAGTGTAATCCGTACATTATTTAAAACATGTTGTTTGGTCGATTTATTCTTCGACTAATTTAATTTTATTACCGATTTCTCTTTGATCATCTAATGTGTGAAATTGTCATTATCACATATATTTTAACTACACTAAATACGACATACGCTTTATCTTTCTGTGCATGATTTTGTACTCGTACGCTACGATATATTCCTACTTTTAATCAACAATAGCTATAGGCAGCTATATGTTACATCGAAGATATTTATATGAAAGATATGTACACGAGTCGAGATATCGTTTAATTTGTCTTCTAATAATAAATACAGTTACACAGATTTCTATCATACATCAAAACATTCCTTTTTCGATATTTTCTCACAAACGAAAATGTGAGAAACTCTTATTACTTTGCAGTATAGTTAGGCAATCTATTTCTCTATGGATAACATGATAGAAAGAATATACGAAGGTACGAATAGGAAGTATAAGAATACGATTTCGGGAATGAGAGAGAGGGGGGCTGGTGGGCGGTTCGTCGAAAATGTCTAAATACGATAATACAGTGTCTTCTTCATTCTGTGATATTTCGATAATATGTATATTGAAAATTATGAATCTATCTTGATATTCCTTAATTATAACTGCAATGCTACTTCCTCCATGTGCATATTCTACAGGCAAAACACAGCTCAGTCGACTGTATTCAGGGTGGTATTCTCTCCGTTTCCCGTCTACCTTCCTATTGGAATTCAAATTTGAATAAAAAAGTAGTTATATGGATATTGCGGTGGTTTCATGGCAGTATCTTTCGTAGAGTTGGCGTAGAAAATAGAGCAGTCCCAAAGATATTATATGTATATTCATTTCTTCGTCGGATAAGCTGTACATTTTATTCAACTAATAAGCTAAACACTATTAAAAAAACTAAAGTAGTCTTTGTGCAGTAGTTTATTTACATTGCTAATTATCTGTTTACTTTGTATGCTTTTTGCATGTTTTTATGATATCATTATATAATAATAAATACAAAAAAAGAGTTTTTAATGCGTACTAGTACATGATTTTAAAGCAAAACATCTACAATATAACCTGTTCTAAATTATTTCTGAATTTATAATCGGTTGTTTCTAAAAAATGGATTATATGTAATAATTTATTAACACAGAAGAAAGAGTATAATTAATAATATATGAATATCTTAATTATGTTTTTCATACATTGCTAAAATATTTACGTAAGATGCGTAATTTCAGTTAGTAGCATTTTTCTTCTCCCTGTTAATCTGATATCTCATCAATCTCAATTAACTGCAACAACTTTGCGCAATATTCTCGCCTTCAGTCATTCATTCTGGTCGTTGATTTTAAAAATTAATTTAGTTTTTTGTTATGTTTAATTTGTGTCTTGTTAAAAAATGTACCCATAGCTTATGTTTATATATGTGTATTAGACATTTATTCCACAATTTTATTCTAATATAGTGTCACTATGTCCATTATAACAACAACTTACTGCTTATCCAGTAAAGTTTACATGATAAAATTATTAGTTTTCTTCAAATTATACTACTCAAAAGTAGTAAACTGTTAATTTTCAATTTTTATGTGCTCATAAATTTTATGGGACAGATTGTTGTTTTTTAAAGATTGTTTACAATTTTAAAATGTTTAATAACACAAATATTTCAAATATTTATACAATTATTTAACGTTATATTATATTTAACCTTTTTAAAACACTTATTTCTTTGTAGTTATTCTTTTGGCTACTTATAGTTTTTCAATTTACTTTCATGTTTCTTCTATAACTGTAACTTGTCTGTATTCTCCCATGTCACAGACTGTCAAATCGGAAATCCCCATCGGTCAAAACAAACTGGAAGAATTCCAGGCACTCTCCTGTCAACTGACTAATGAATTTGCCAGCGAAGATGTCACAAAAGTGAAACTCAACCTGGAGCAGATGAATGTTCGTTGGGCCACTTTGATGTCAAAGTAAGCTATGTGCTATCTTTTAAACTGATAAATATAATTGAATCCTCTGTTTTATCCTTTTATATTTGTGCACATTATACCGTTCATTATTTGACATTTTAATACATTAAAATAACGAAAAATGGTTTTAATTTGGATTTTTAATTGTTCGGTTAACAAGTAATGTCTATATCAGCCAAGATATCGAATGTTTTATCACAACTCAAAACCACAATTTATAGATAAAATCGCATTAGACTGTAATAATTTTGCTGACTACTATAGATCAGGGTACTTAGGCAAAATTTTTGGCTAAAGCCCTAAAGATATATATTATCGTATAATTATATCTAAATTAATTTAAAAAATAGGGTTTAATTTTGTTGAAAAATTAAATTCATAAGTTCATTTTAATTACTTGATCACATTAATCTTTTTAATTAGCTAATATTTCTAATTTTTAAATGTTTATTATTTAAAAAATAATACAGCAAAGTATGTATATTGAAAAACGCGGATAATTATGTAACTTCACCAATTAAAACAAGATTTTGTATCTTTTCTTAATAATATTAAAATATTGTGATTATATCACATGTATTATTCACTTGCTCCTATGACTAGAATTTCTGCCCGAAGCCGAGAGCTAGCCAGCCCAGGATCCCAGGATGTCTTGAGGAACGGTGTGGGTGGCGGCGGGTACGGCGGTGATCTGGGCTATGACCGAGCCCTGGTCTGGCTGGAGGGCGCTGAGGCTAGGTTCGAGGCTTTGGCAAGAGAGAGCTTTGACCGGGGTCTGGGTACTGCCAGGGGACGTCTTATTGACGCCTTCAAAGTGAGTTTGGCTATCGTGCATTTCGTTGTGGTATTATATAGTAAGTATGTACAAGTACACTGCAACAAGATATATTATATATAGGAGCAATATAGAATGAAGGAAAAATTTGAAACGAATCAACACAGAAAATAGGATTTAAATAAAGAGAAAAACGCAAAGCATCAAAAAGTTGACAACCACTCTTATGTATATTTTAAAGTGTTGTCAAAGTGACCAAACATTAATCAGATAAACTGACTTATTCTATTGTATATTATCTATCAGTATGTATTATATGTATGTATGTTTTATTTTAGACATGTTTTATACTTTTAAAATATTAAAATATTAAACTATTTCATAGGTATTATATAAAACATGCTTAAAATACGGTTAATATAAGGAAGCAAAAGAGTGGTATTTTCAATTCTTCTTGTGTTTACTGTACACATAATATACACGTTTCTACATCATGTTTACAGAAAACACATTGACCTTTTAATGACGGTATTACATTCTCAAAATTTACAATTGAAGAGTCCATTTTTTGCTTTATTATAATATCTATATTTATTAGAGGTTATATATAAATTGTATAATTGGGATTTTGCTGTTTTTTTTAGTAAATTCGCAGTATGTAGTTAATTATTGACAATTAATCATATCTTACTATTGACCATTGAACAACCGTTTAATTGAACGGGCGATTAATTCATCATTTATCATTAATTAAAATTCGTAAGTTTTAAAAACACAGAATTTATACATATTTCTATTATGTTTCTATATATATACATATACATTTTAGTGTAGTCAATATTTTACTTTTTAACTAATTTAGCTTTTTAATTAATACTTCTTTATATATTAAAATAATTTATATAAAAAATATAGTAATAAATTTGAAAATATGTACTGAATTAACTGAACTATAGTTCCCACTATAAACAATATAATTAATTTACATATAAAGGGAATTTACATATATATGTACTTAATGTTGAGCTTTTCCCTGCATAAAGTCCTCTTCTTTCCTCTTAGTTTTGCTATCCCTTTTTATTCTTTATTATAGTGGCATACGTTTCTTTCATGTCATTTTATTTTCCTTTTCAATGTATAACATTATACTATTGTATTATATAGGTTAGCCGCAATAAAGCTTCTAAACAGGATACCGCCCTCTACAAAAGTTAGAGTGTAATTCTATGCATTATGCATTACAAACTTTAGGCAGTAGTATCACAGTAGTAACACTAAGCTGCTACCTTTTCCAGAAAAGCCTGCAGTATCTTCGTTTATTTGAGATCTATCAATCAATGTATTGATCTTGCGTTTCTCTTGTCATTTGACTGTAACTCTCCTCTCCTCTCTTCTCCACCCCTCCCCTCCCCTCTTCTCATCCTTTCTCGACGAACCAGCATGAGCGTTGTTAATCTGGATTCTCACATAAAAGATAGAATAATAAACAGGAATGCATAACCTGCAAGTTAATAAGAGGAGACATAAGTTGTTTAATAGGGATAATTTACCCACCGATATTATAGTATTCTTCCAGACTTTTAACCTGAATAATGCAATCACAATAAATGAAGATGTAGCGTTCCATATCTAATAAATGAAATACCAGACTTATTCAAAAACTGGTCGAGGCTATTTATATATGCCGATCTGAATCTTTATTCCATATTAAAATCCACAGAAATTCTATTTTGAGAACTGCAATATTCTTTGTTATTATTCATTTTTGATGACCGGCTCTGATCTGATCTGTCCCCAATGTGACAGTGATCGACACGCTATGTTTTACTTGCAACGATTTATTAAAACTTTATATTATTTGTGTTTCGCCTAAAAAGCAGTGAAGAAGTTTCCATTGCTTTATTTTATTATTCCGAGATTTGGCAATCAAAATAGTTTCAGAATTTATTTTGTGAATAAAGTATTCTGGTTCCATTTATTGTGGTATTTTGATTTGAATTTTTAGTATTTTAGTATATGTGGTCACTGAAAAAGGGATACATCATTCAATATATTGTTTACATTTTGATATTATTATCGTATGTTGAATAATATTTATTTTGGCATCTCCCTGGAGACCTACTAACACAAAAATAGTAAGACTTATTGTACTTTTATTCATTTAAATTTCTCTTTTCAGTTTATTAATAGAATAGAATAGAGTAGCTTATATTATATTAATTAGTTTTAAATTATTTATTTAACGTTTTTGACATAGTAGTGGTAATTTTTACAATTCACTTTTCAACATACTTCTTATTTACCACAAAGATTATCACTGACTATTTTTTATAAAATCCATTATAATGCTAGATTATATCATGTTGCGCACACATTTTATGTATTAATATATAACACGTTTTAATGTAGGAATAATATTACGACTTAATTTAATATTATTAGTTTTTATTAATTTTATAAATAGATGTGCAAAATTTATACAATTTGCTTTGAATATAATTTATTTGAAAAGAATATTTCACGCTACTTAAACAATTTTCTAACTAAAATACTCTACAAATAAGTTTATTTTTAATTTATGAACATTGCTATGCCACTATTTCTATACCTTCGTAATTCTCTTTACAAGTTAGAACATTAAAGTGCTTGTGTTTTTACTTTACTGTCGGCGTTTTTATTTAGAAATATACTACTCGATCTAACTGAGGCTTAGACACTAGCTTACAATCAAATTGTATTCATTATTGTAGCCAAAGAAAGTCAGTCTTGTGATGAATATAGAAAATATTAGATAGCAGTAGTAATAATACTACTAGAGAGATTCGAATTCAAAATCTTTCATCTCACATTAGTTAGTTAGTGTTAGTAAGTTAGTAAGTTAGTGTTTGCAGAGTTAGTTAACAAAGCTATTTAAACACGCGACTGATCGCTGAAGCGTAGCCAACATTCTTTCGTATAACAAAAACTGTTTATTTGAGGAAATTATGTCCTAAAACTGCTTCCTGCATTGAATAATTCGTTGCATCCGAATCTCGGTTTACCCATGACCAAGGGTGAAAATGGCGATAGTTATTGTTTCATTGCGAGGGTTATAACGTGTTTTCATAAAAATAACTTGCCCTTGTTCAAGTAAAAAGTTAACTACAAGTTACATGCCTGTTAGATTCGATTTAACACAGGCTGATATTATGGATCGATTAGTTTGTAACACGTAAAAATGTTTTATTGAAAATAATTTGCTCTACATAATATGTACATATATATACACAATATATCTTTGTTGTGTATATAGCATGAGATATGTGAATATTTTTAGCTAGATGTTTTATTTTTTGTATGTGTGTGTTTCTTTACATAAATCTATTATGAATGTATAACTTTTATTGTTAGGAGTTTAATAAAGAGTTGATAAAGAGAAGTATAAAAAAAATTCCGATTGTATTGTGAATAGATGAATAGTGATTTATGTAATAGAACTATAATGACATTTTAGAGTATTTTTCCTTTGTATTACGTTTTGTGTTAATTATATTTTAAGTATAATATAATATTTCAATGCAGTCTGCTGATTTTCATTTAATGCTTGAAATACTGTGTGGAACCTCTATTATTTAGTAGACTTTAAACTCTACATATTAGTTGTTACTAAAATTCGTATTAGATCATTATTATACATAAAAGTAAATCCGATGTATATAATATGTCACTTTTATACTATTAGCTAAACATTAACTAAACGCTTATGCATATCTATACCAATATGTGCTATAGTATGTATATAGTATAGTATATAGTATGGACTATATTATATGCTCGTCTGTTTAACATACCCCTATATGTATAATTCTATAATATCTGACATAGTATACAGCATAATATTTCTTACAATATTCTTAAAACATATTTATCGATAAAGTAATTCATAAGTCTATAAATTCTGACAATTTAAATTAAACGATGAATATAAGGGCGTCATGGTCAGCGATTAGCTTGAGAGATGCTAGCAGCTCTTGTCATTAATGATAAGGATAACAGTCTTATCTTTGATCGTTAATAAATAAGGCTAGAGTTCATTAGAATGTTTATTTTGCAAGCAATAAGGAACAAAAGTTCAACTTTTAAATAGATGTATAAAAATTTTTTTTAAGTAGTCAATTTCGATGAAAATATTTTTGTTTTTTATTATTTTTATAGTTTTTAAAACTTAGAATAACTAAAAGTATGCATGAATTAATAAATAAATAATTTTTAGTCTAAATCTATTATCATACAAAGTATTACCACTTCAAAAGTTATCACTATCATTACTGAGGTGTCCTATGGGACACCAACACTACTATAGTTAAATTTAATTTCTTCTTATATGTTAATGGAACCAATTCATTGTTGAGTGTAGATACATAATATATAAAGAAATATTGATTTACCTTCCACATGTATTGTGTAAGTGATTTTTGAAATGTATACCCCTTTAACTACCGAGGTGTCCTATACGACACTGTACACATATAATTATAAATATATGCATGAATATTTTTGTAAAAGGTGGTTGTATCTACTGTACATAGGATGTATGCAGTTTACTAAATTTATTATAGTATTGAAAATCATTCATTATATGGTAAAGGTTACAATATTTGCTGCGATAATTTTTTTACATCGCTGCCATTGGCAAAAAAGCTACTATACAACACAAGACAACCATCGTCAGAACTATTCGAAAGAACCTAAGAGAGTGTACTCAGTATTTGACAGACCCACAAAAGAGTAAGATTTCTATTGGAATGATGAAGCCAAAGCACTATTTCTGTGTTACGTCAGTCTAAGCCATCCAAAGATGTTTGCGTTCTTTCGACACTACACGATTCAGCTACAGTCGACAACACCACGCCAAAAAAAGCCTGAAATGATTTTGTTTTACAACAAAAGCAAAGGTGTGGACGCTTTCGACCAAATGGGACGCTTGTATACACTACACGTTCTGCTTCACGACAATGGCCAATGGTAGTGTGGTAAAATAATATGCTTGACTTTGCGGTTATAAATGCAGTGACTGTTTACCAAATTGCATGTACTAAAAAAATTACACGCCGGACCTTCCTTTTGGAGTTACTAAAAGTTTTGCGATTAAAGTATACTCAAAGGAACACCAATCAGGCACTCCAAGTTCCAACGCCTGTCAACGGTGGGAACTCGAATATTAAAATAAAAGTCGAATAAGTTAAAGCGATTATTTATGACATTAAATAATTTCAAACGAATCGATTCTAACATTTAAGTCATAAATTGGCGCTTTGTCGCAAATTTATTTCACGATAACGCAACAGCAAGATTTCCAATGTTTTAGACGATTCATTTGTCCAGTACTTATTAGATGATTTCGCCGATGAGACACCATCAAGTCATTTTGCTTCCACATCCGATAATAATCTGGAAGAATTAAAGAAAGGTCAAATTCCAAAGGCTACTTAAGAAAAGGTGAAGTAGACCGTCAGTTATTTACTAATTGGTTGAGCTATTGGAAAATATCTCTGGATGGTGTCCTAAAAGTTTACAAATACATGGATTCCTCTGATTTGAACTTCTGCATGAAATATTTTATCGCATATGTGCGCAAAGTCAACGGGGAAGAATATCCACCCAGAACCCTAAAAGAAATCGTGTAAAGTATACAGCACCATTTATTACATTATTTGGGGAGGCATCCTGCGAGGCACAGCGTCTTCTTGAGCGTGAATATAACGCTTCTATAAAAAATGACCTCCATGGCCGCATTGGTTTTGCTAAGATGGTCAACCTTCCTGGAACAACGCAATGCTGCTCGCATTACCCTGGTACGCAGGATATGGGAGCAGGAAGCTCCTGCAAGTCTCAAATTGCAGCTTTCTCTAAAAGTAAATGATGCCCTCCCTACTCGCTTATCTACTCAGGGCGATCTCTCTATCCCACCAGCCTGTCACTTGAAGTTCGGACAAATGGCGTTCAGACAGTAGGCTCCTGCAAAAAAAATTAGCTTACCTGTATATTAATAAATATGTTTTCTTATGTTATTTATGCTTTATCATTCCAATACTGTAAGTCTTACATTAATAAATAATATAATTAAATTATTATTATTTTCATACTATATCCGTGGAATAAAATAAATACAATACAATGCAATGCAATACTATAAATTCGCTTTATAATGCGAAGTACTACTTTTTCAACAGTGTCTATGTTAGAAATTTACACACAGAAATATACCTCTTATTTTAAAATGCAACTATCTTTTTAATTATGAGCAATCCTTCTAAATACTTTAAATACTCGTATGAACCCAACATATTTTTAAAATGTATTATGTGTAATTTGTTCAGTTACTATACCGAATTTTTGTGTATTCCATAATTCCATAATTCTATGGTATCTGCATATTTTGAAGACTCGTTTAGTATATTTTTAAAGCTAACTGTTTGAATATAATTTCTAATAACTCAATTTATTTCACGATAACAACATATATACTGTTTATCTCGACCCCTCTCTCCGCTTCTATAATTTACAGGATCTCCAATCAGAAATCGATTCCCACGCCAACGACCTTGACAGTATGGGGGCGGCCCCGCCCGATCCAGGCAAGAGTTCACGTCTCCATGACTTCAATCTTCGATGGTCGCGTCTTCGAGAGAAAACGGCAGAAATAAGGTGATTACATGAGAAAGAGAAGAATTATGTAGAGTATTCACTTAAGTTACTCTGTTTCAAAATGAACATGAATAAGTTCTTATATTACCATGATACGCACCTTTTTATTGAACCATAATTGTTATGATATTTTTCAAGTTTTAATTGATTCCCTTTTACTATTAAGAAAAACTACCTAGTTCAAAATCATTTCAAAGTTAGAGGCTAGTTAAAAAGCTTAAATATTCTAATTAATAATGAAAAAAATTGTCTTACTTTAAAAAATATGTTATGTTCATTATTTTGAAAATATCACTACAAACTCTGCTTTATTACACATATACTTAAATAAAATATACAATTTAGTAGGCGTTTTTTTAAGTCTTTATTGAAAACCAACTTTATTTTGAAATAAATCCACCTTATAAAAAATCAGAGCCCTTTGTTACAAAGATTACTTTTAATTATATCTTTAAACTCAGTTTTCTTATACATACATAATATGTATGTATAAGAAACGAACTAAAGATTATAAGAAAAGATTAAACATATTATAATTAAATAGCTTTGTCAACATTGTTTAACTTTTTCTTATTCCTTGATGCTTTGAGTTTGAATCATTGTTATTTGACATACATTATACAGATCAGCTTTCAGTTAAACTTGTTATGATCATGAATGTAGTCAACAATGTATTAAGGGCTACTTATAACTTTATGCGAACGTTTAACATTTGCATACTATTTTTCATAACAAGTTATTATAGAAGTTTATAGTTAGTTAACATCGTTTTATTTTATTTTAAATTTGACCTTAAGACATCCTTTAAGGGGTTAATTTTATACTTTGCATATTTTCTCTAAAGTTTTCTGTTTGTATGTCTTTGTTTTTTAAAACTTATTACATATTATGCAAATATATTATTTCAAAACTAACTGATATCACTACTTATATAGTCTTTCTATCCTTCCTGTATTTGACGTCTATAACATATTTTAACCTTTATTTTATGAAAATATTAACATATGATAGCGAACATTATATATCGTGTGTCATTAGAAATATTCATTTTTACTTAACCCTTTAAAACCGGGGTGACCACGTTACGGTTCCTAAAAAAGCACTATAAAAGTCTCGTGGTAACCGCGAGACGGTCTCTCCAATTGAGCCAATAGAAATGGATAGAATAGACTTGATCGTGAGTTTCATTTTTATTGGCTGCCTGGTATTTGAATGATACCAATATTTTCGTATAGCCAGACTATACTAAAAATAAGACTGAACTTTCTGGCACCATTATACATATGTCTGGGTACACAGTTGTAAGAAAAGATAAGTAACCGACCAAAATGATTGACAAGTAATACACACTACAGTAAATTTGGAATAATTTAGTGTTATGCTATGAACAATATTATTCGGCATTTTCTGCTATAAAACTGTTTTACAAATATAGTAAAAAAATATGTTATGCTTTTATTTTTATTTATTTATATACCTAAATAGCTATATAAAATATTTTTGTTTTATACAAACAATTCACTGTTTTGATTGTTTCATAAACAATAATTTTCGTATTGTTAATAAAAAATTATATTATTATAGGTTACATTTTATGACTAACTAAGTTTATATAAATTGTTTAGTTGTGTCAATGAACTAATTACAATAGAAGGCAATGTAAATTTACATCAATTAAATATGTTAGTAATATATTTAAATACATTTTATTATTATACAGGGGATTCAAAAGTCCTGATGAATATATAATCAAAAATGAATGCTTCATATTTCACCAAGACTTATGATTCCTCCTGTATAAAGTCTGACTTTAGATACAAGTGTATACTTTTGCTAATTATATTATAATTACATTTAGGTACCATTTTTATTCAAGACTTCTACTATGTGTTCATAAAAATTTGTCATCAATTGAATGATACTTTATTGTTACTATTGTACAATGCATTATATTATATTTTATTCATTTGGTATAAAACGTAGATAATAAAATTAGACAGGTACATTCTGCATTTTATATTTTGCCAGGTGTTCACACTTTTCTTTATTATTTAGTAACAAAAGTTTAACTGAAGAATATAGAAAGATAGCTTTTATGATTTATGAGTAAGTACATAATTCTATAGTATGCCATACACGTATTATATTAATAAATACTGTCACCATAATATATTTATGGTCCCTCGTTATCGCAAAGTGCATAACATCAAGTATTATATAAGCTATACGAGTATTTGGATGTAAAATATATGTTTGTGTAGTCTAAAGTAGTAGCTATACATAGTATAAGTAAGGTGATAGTAGATGCCTTTTCTAATTTCACTAACTAAAGTGTTACAGTTATTTGTCGACTTACTTATACCTATAATTCTCGTTGGTTCCTACACTTACTTTCTAAAGAAGTGATCTTTAAAGTTGCAGCTCAGCACATAAAACTCTTCAAACTACCTCCGGCGAATTGTTTTATTTAAACCGATAATCTATATAGATGGACGGCGAATTGTTAACGATTGATAGACCGATTATCTATGTAGATGAACTATCCATCTTCCTTTTCCTCTTATGTATTCATAATTGTTCTTGCCTCTTCTTACCTTCATTCAAGAAATATCTCCTTGTATGTAATGTATGGCATATATAGATAGGAAAACAGTATTAATGAGAATGTGTATAGGTACCTAAACTACTATAATGGAGGATAATATGTAAATACACTGACTGCAAAAAGGGTCAGTGAAGAAAGGTACAGCATAAGAAGAAGATGGATCGGAGTTTGAGCTTCCGAGTGCTTTTATCTCCTTCTACAGCCTCCTCCGGCAACATTCGAGAGCGTATCGAACTTCCTTACATTTCAGCTTTTTTGTTTCTCCGAACTGTATCTCAGTTGATTATATGTATGCACACACTATGCATGGGTACAAATCTACCTTCTGTAGTATCATCTCCACCTCCTCTTCACGCATTTAAGATCTTCCAGTTTACCTTTCATCCCATCTCTTCTCATTCTCAGTGGCATTCTGTTCTGAAATTCTTAGCAGCCACGCGCTTGATCTCAGTTCACATTCTGCTTCCTATATATTTCTGTCAGTAAACCTTCTAGCTAAAAATATAAGCTACAGACTTGAGGATCTGCATCAGCGGTCATCTTCTTCCCCTAGAAAGAATTTTAAGGTATACTCTTCATAAACCGCGTTTTCTTCTGTAGATTTCTTCAGCATTAGATATAGTGCATTTTTTCAATCATCCATCCGGAATTTCGCCTTCCCTACCTTTTCTGCTGAATTCAAGGCCGCTTTATAGCCGATTGATTCTTCCAGCCAGTCCAGAATTACTAACTGACTCTTCTCTGAATCTCGGGTGTCCCAGAAAATTATGTTGACACAGTGTAACTAACCATCATTTCATTTCATCACTTTTTCTTCTTCTTATGGTTAATAGCGTGTACATCAGCTACTGGATATCGCTTTCTCTCTATGTATGCATAATATATTCTCAAGTATATAGGTATACATACATGCACGCTATAAACTCTGAGAAGTCATTATTTTTTAGAAGGAAAAATATTAACGATGCAAAATAAGATAAATTGTTCAGCATCGCCTCTGTGACTAAACCTCTTTCCCTATATATCACTTATAATGATTTATTATATTCTGGAAATTTCTTGTTTATTTTTTTGCTTCTATAGTTTTTTTATAATTTTAATAATTTCGATATTACAATTATTTTTAATCCGTTTTTAATGGATAAGTTATGCACACTTTTTTCTCATTTACATATTTCTTAATTAAAACCGTTAATAAGAAAAAAAATCGAATTTAATAATATATATTTTAAACCTACATTCAGTCCTTTATCTTCTTCTAAATCATTCCATTATTTTTCAAATTTCATTAACTACGTTATTATACATTACATATTTTAAATAATAACCCCGAATTTGAACATATTATATTTCATTTTTGATTAATTACATAAATCAAATATTTACTCATTTTTCGTATTATTATTTTTTACTCTATATACGTATAAAAGGATATAACATTATATAAAATTCTTTATTCTTGCTAAATAATATATATATAGTTTAAAAAATCTATAAATGTATTGGGAACACAATATCTAATAGGCAAATTTTCGGTTTATCATTCTTCCCATTTCCGGGGGCATTCATTATTGTTTCCCTTATCGTTTGCAAATTGTATTCTGTAGCATATTATTAAAAATCGTTATTTAGGAAGATTCTGGGCATGTTGTTCGTATATTATTCATATGACATTACAATGAGTAGAATATGTTTAATCGATAGATTAAGAGTTTTCTAGGGAATGAAGTTATTGTTTATGAATTCTGTAGTATTGTAATGTATATCAGATTCTAGATTATGTTTAATAGTATATATATATATATAACTTATAAAAATTATGTTACTTCTGTGACATGTTACTTTGTACCTGCCTTTGTACTAAATTTAAAATTTCCGTTTACTATTTATGCATATATATTTATAATGACTAGTATATACATATATATCTAATAATTTCTTACCTTTTTGGTTTGCATTTAAATATTATATCATATGAAATTGAAATTTATATATTCGTTGAACAACTGAATTAAAAATCGCACAACATTGTTATTTAAAAGTATTAAATTTGTCATTAAAAATGTTTATTATTGTTTAGCTATTTAGACACAGTTAATTTTTCCATTTAATTGTATATCGATGGAATTTGAAACTAAAATATCTTCATTGAAACACACAATTTGATTGATATGGACGATTAAGATAAATTTTTTACTTTTAATTATTTTAATAATATGAAAGGTTATTTATAATTTATATTTCATTTGATTTATACAATCTGACATTCAGAATAATTATATAGTAATTTGAAAATATTTGAAATAATTACAAATGTTTTTATTATTAATTATTTCTATAAACACTAATATGAATTTGACGTAATCATTTGTTTCGATTAGCAATATTAGTCGTATAAAAGGGTGTAATAATAATTTAAGAGGTAGCTGATACTTAGTAATATGACCCTATGAAAAGCTAGAAAACCATGAAATTCCTTAGATAGTACAGAAATTAGTGCAACTAGTTTCGCTCTATAATAAATATTTACGTATCAAAAATGAATTATTACTATTTCTACTATTTTTTTCGCACTGAACCCTTATACATAACCTATTGCCCTAATCTTCACAACGCCGCATAAACATTTTCTCCATAGATCCTCTCTGGAGAACAACGCCGAAAACTGGCACCAATTTCTCAATCGTCTCCGCGAACTCAACGAATGGCTCGCCAATAAGGACGCCGACTTCCGTGAGAATCAGAACCCTATTGGTGGTGACCTGCCTTCCGTACAGAGGCAATTTGAATCGCATCAGGTGAGTTTACTTAACGATGTAAATATATATATACATTTATAGAAGCAAAGCCAACAGAGACTTCTGCAAGTGTACGTCAGCAGTGAAATCTGGCTAACGTTATGCCTCAAAATAGAAGGTCACCTATTTGCAGCTTAAATCAGAGAAATTTACTTGGTTTATTGATTCACTTTAATATTCAAATTCAATAAACAGTAATTAGTGTGTTTTTCCATTGTTTGAAGTATAAAGAAACGTTTTTTAATCTCTAAACAGAAAAAGCAGATGTGATCCATCAGATCGGTTTTGTCTATCTGCGTGTAACTTAAATCAATCGGTTCTACACATTCCAGTTTTGATTAGTTCTATTGCTTATACTAAATTGAATTAATCTATTTTATTTTATAAATAAAAGTTTCTTCGTTGATTTAATATTAAGAAATATATTTTAGAGATTCATAAATCAATTAAATCAATTTCAGTTCGACAAAAGTATCGGAACTTTAATTTGTGGAACTAATTTAAATGTAGACGGACAAACCAGCTTATTAACCGTATTATCCAATTCAAACAAAATAATTATAGTTGTTTCTTGTAAAGTAGTATGACTTCCACTCAAAAATAAGCCGTCTGATTAATGAATGTCTTATTCTATCTAGATTAAATATGTATTTAAGGCCTGCTGTATTATCCCTATATATTATTTTAACTCTCTTATGTAACGTCATAAATGTTATGGTTTTCGTTCAAAATGTAGGTTCTCATTATTAATTGTTCTTTATTGTAGTTTTCTTTCTAATATTATTATTTTCTTTGCTGTTTATTTCACTCATTATATTATCTAGACCATAAACGGATTTTTTATGTTTAAATACAAAAGAAGTTGTATTAAAAAATATGTTTTTCCCTATTTTGCATTTCAAAAAATTTTAAATATCAAATAAAATATTGATAATATGCATTAAAGTATGTTTTGTATATGTAGCCAATCTCCTTACTGAAACAAATTTGTTGCAGTATATTACGGGTACATCTGAACAATTTCGGTTTCCAATATCTTTAAATGTTCTTGGAACAGATAAATGATTTGTAAAATAAAAGTGTGATTCTTTAAGCAGGATGTAACATATACAAATGATTTTCGAGTGTTTGAAAAATATATATTCACAATATTATCATTTTCTCTATGACATGTTATGAAAATAAAATATAAATTTTGACTCCAACTATAAAAATATTACGATATATCATTTCGTGAAATTTTACATACTTATAATTTCGATCTAATCTGTCAAAAAATGTCTTTTTGACAATGTAAAACAATGTCTTTTTGAGGAGTTCTATATTATTTTATTATTATTTTATTTCAATATTTTGAACTCACTAATATTGAAATATTTTTATGTTTGTCTCCCATTATGACATTTATATCTTAGAATATTCTGTTTGCTTATCTTTTTGTTTAATAGGCTATTCTGTTTTTCGTGAACTAATTCATTTATTTTATTTTATTACAAATATCGTTGAAGAAATTTTGTTCTGATCTGTGATATCTGCATTCGTGCCTATACCAATTTTCTCAAATTTATTTATCCATTTAGCTGATATCGAAAGCAACAATTGTAGATCCCTGTATATAAACAAGATGCTTTAAAAAGAGATTTGTGGTCTAAAAATTAAATTCCTCATCATTGAAATTAATATGTCAATACTAACTTGCTTCAGTATGAAATTATTATTGGGATGGACTTAATTATAATCTCTGAACTTTCTATTCTATTATTTATTGTTGTACAAAGTAAGATAATATTGTACTGATTTTATCTTTTTATAACATTAATTCATATTTTCAATTAGCTTTTGGATAACTTTTGTGGGTCTTTTATTTTTTCCATGGAAGAAAAAATTAAAGAATATATATGTATTATAATTTGTTACTTACTCTCTTATAGTATAAGCATCTACCTAACACTTTTTTAGACGTAATATTGTTTAAAATTTGATGTGTGATTTTAGCGTAAAATAACTGAATATTTTATGTTTACCTAATAAATAAGAATGTATTTCTATATTTAATGCCTTTAAATATTATAATTAACCAGCCTTAATACAATAATATGAGTATGAGTATGAGGTGGAAAAAGTCACGTTACGTAAAACTGTTATATTGCATGAAAAAGGGCCTCAAGATACCAGGCAGAAGTTAGGGATACTTATTACTAATTGATAGTTGGGTACCTATTTAATGATCCCAATTATGTGTGTGATTGAAGTACCTTGCCAGTCAGTCATTCCTTTTATTCCGGCTTTATATTCTAGTCTTGCACTTGAGTATCGTGGTCTGAACGAAATGGGAATATTTAAACCCCCCCTTCTTTACCTACTATTTTTAACTGCACGATAGCACTTTCCTTAATAGTAGCGCTACATTATCACATTGTTAATTCCGGCTTTTCGTGTTTGAATCGTGTTTTGGAATCACGCAGATTATACTTCTAGCTCTTTGAAAACCTAAATACCTACCCATTACACACATTCCAATAAGTTTAGACTACATAGAAAGAGGGTATTATACAAAAGTGTGGAAAGATTGGTGAACCGCACAATGGTTTAGTTCCGAGATTCTGTGATTAGTGAAAAGGAGAAGTCTATAACCATAGGATGTAATAATAAAGGAGTTTCCTGTCAAAAAGGAGACTTATGGAGACTTACAGAAAATAATTACGTTTACTTCTGCCTTTAAAAGTGTATAAAATTTTTAGCATTACTGATTTTTCTGCGTGCTGTCATACTACTGTTTCCACACCGGTATTATTTGTTGCAGATACTGCTCCAAGAACTTGTCAATCAAAGGCCGCAAGTTGAAGACGCCTTGGATCATGGTCAAATGTATATGGACGAGTCGGATAGGCAGAGTCAACACGACTCCGAAGGTAATTCATAACAACATTACTAACATACAAATTTACATAATTACTATTTCCATATAAAATAATTTATTCATTCATAAGATTTCTTATAGCTTTTTAAAGCTTATTGTATTATTGATAGTTATTTTTTTGTGAATGCAAACATTTCTCAGGAGAATCCGATGGTTCCGGGAGTCAGTCTGAGGATCGCGTTAGAAGAGTTACCCGACGCATCCGTCGCAATCTCCACCATCTCAAGAAACGCTGGATTGAGTTGAATATTCGAGTTCGCGAATACCAGGAGAAGCTTACTGTTGTTCTCCAGGCAAGAGGCGGCATGCCTAATTATATATAAAAATGTTATACAGATGTATGTTTATGAAAAGACAGTAATGTAATGTATAGTTTTTAGTAATTAATTTTACTTGTAATTCGTATGTTTTTTATAAGTTATCTAATAATTATTATAAATGGTTTTCTCCGCTTTTAAATTTAAATGTTATGTTAATAATGTTTTATTAGTTGTTCAATAAGCTCTTATTTCAATAAGACCACTTACATTTAGATCTAGCATGGATATTGTCAGGTGATCGCACAATGCAGATATGATTTAAAAACGGTATTGTCTGTTAAGTGATTTGTTAAATTACAAAATACACTTTAGTTACTACAAAGAAATAACGTTTTACTTCTGTTCACAATCTTTTACTTAAATTGATTTATAGTATTTTCCGGTAATATAATACATTATTAGTATTATAGATTTTTTCTTATACCTCTGGTTCGATACCGATATTCCTTGTGCAGAAATTGACATTATTTGAAGAGATGTTGAATGACGCTAGTGGACGACTCACTGCTGCTGAAATGGAAGTAGGCCGATGGGTTTCTGTGACGCAGATTCCCCGTGATCTCAGAAGTCGGGAGATGGAAAAGTTGGAGGTGAATATTTACCTCTTTTATTTACCTTTTTAAGAATACTATTTTTTCATTTTTCATTTTTATTTTTATTTATATTTATATTTAGAACTTCCAACAACAGCTACAACCACTCAGCAATTTAATCGATACACTAAACGTTCAAGCCAATAAATTACAAGAAATCAATGTCGTTTTGTCTCATACTATTGTCTCCAGACTCGAATCTTTCAAGAATAGGTAAATGTATATTTTGTTGATACACGTATTATTCAGTATTTTTTTAGTAGTATACAACAAAATATAAGTTTTTTTATATATATATTTATAAAAATGTTGATATTTTTATTATTGTTACATAGTGTTATATACAATAAGTCATTTCAATATCGATCATATTATCTTAAAAATTGTAATTTGATATGTTAATTACTGCTACCTAATTGTATTTTTCTGTAAACAATTATTCGTCATTTTAAAAATTCGTTTTTAAGGTTGAGTCAGTTGCGACTGGAGCTAAGAAATCAGCATGGTCATCTCAGTGAAACTATGAGACGGGATTCTTCCGCACATGCGCCTGTCCCAATGCCAGTTGCCATGGCAGCAATGCCAGTTGGTAGCTCATCCGAAATAGATCTCAGCTGTGAGTTTATTTGCAACATCTTATTAATGAGACAATAATAATAATATGCAATCGCGATGGTTTTGTATGTGTTCTAAGCCTTTGTAAGTAACTTGTCTATTTAAATGTGGCATTTAAATTTGACTTTCCTAACTTTTTTCTATGAAATTTTCATATACTTTCCCGTGTTTTAAATTTATATACATATAGCTTTTTATTATATAGCAAGGTATAATTAGCTTTGTTAAATATTAGCAGAATTAACATTAAATGAATATTACAGATGAAGGAAAGATTGTAAACTAATTGTTATAAGAAATAATTTTAATGTCACAAATGTCAATACTAAATGCTACATTAAATTAATAAATAAACGTGAATTGAAGGATAAAATATGAAAAAGATTTCAAACATTGTATTACAAATGTGAAGAATTCATAAGGTATAAACTAAATATAAAAATCTTTTTTAAATGATATAATATGTCTTACATTTAATATTATCAATTTATTTATTTAACTTAACAGAGACAATATTATATTCAACTGAACTTCTAAATACAAAATATTTATGTATTGATTTATCAATTGTTTCTGTTCACCGATATCCAGTTCATTTTCTATAATTTTCGTGTATATGGCAGATCATTGAAAGTAGATAATATATAGATTGTCTACTGATTATTATTTGTATCACTGTATCAAGTGTTCTACTATAGATAAGTATAAAGAGGATATCCACTCATATAATTTGATGATTTTAAAATCGAAAATCCCTTTTCAATATCAGATAAACCAATTAGTGCTATTAGTAAGGAGTAAATAATACATTTTAAATCTTGTGTCCAGGGAAGCGTAACCAAAAGCTCGAAGGGAAGATTAATGGCATATTTCCAATTCTGAACATATTCGATGACAGCATGTTGTAAATTCAATCAGTTTTCAAATATTTCTTGTGATTTTATTTAATTTAAATCTTATAAAATCTGTTTTATAATTAATTCATTTATGGTACCTACTTTATAAGGTACATAAATTTGTTTATACATCGTCTCAGCTTTCAGGTGTGAGTTTATTTGAGACAGTAATACGTAACTGCGATTGCTGTGTATTATCTAACTTAACCTTCAAAGACAAGTTACAGATTTGACAGATATGTAATTAGTAACACCTACGATGTTTACGTACACCATATACGTATATGTATAGTGATTTTTTTTGTCTATGTACCATATATTATGATGAGTGTGAAATTTTAACCAATAAGATTACTCACTCTGCTGTTAATATTCCTGGAATTTGTTAGTTTCGGAACTAAGTCATGAAGTTTATTATGAAGTTATTATCTTTATTATTATTATCTAGTTTATTATCTAGTTTATGAAATTTAATAACCTTGCATACTTTAGCTACTGAGTACCTTCTTATAATAATTATATTTAATGATAATTTAATGATTGCTTTGTTTTCATCAGCCTCAATTAATTGAATTTTATATAATTATATTAATAAAAGCAAGTAAATGTTCACTTTGTTATGATGCAGTAATATCAATTATAAATAGTTATCAATGATTACCAATAAACTTTCTTGTTGTACATTAAATTAAAAACATGTTTTTGACGTTACCTTTTTTCCATTTTTAAATTAATCGTGATAATATTAAAGATTAGCGAGTTCTTGTAGTGGATTTTATTAATTACTATTAGCATAACTCATTCAAATTATGGATTTAAAAAGTTAATGTTTAGCCAAATCAATTCCATTAATTGTTCTTCATTAATAATTTGTAATCTTTATAAAACTTAATATTATCTTTTTATATTAAACATTTTATCCTAACGTTTTCCTCATTTTTCAATGAATATTTTAAAAATAATTAATTGTATTTATGTAATATTATTTAATTATATACATATAATTTATTTATATGTCAATAATGGTTTCTTTATTATTATACGATAAACGGTATCTCGAAAGTTCCATGTCTATTAATTAATATATTTTAATTTTATGTAGACTTTCCTTATCTTATGGTATTTTGAAAATTGTTTTTTAAATATGCATTTTCTTTATTTCAGGTTCAGTTCAACGTCCTTGGGAACGCTGTCTTCATCCTTCAGGAAATGAAGTGCCTTATTACAAAAAGTAGGCTTTTATACGATAATAGTATAACCTGAATTTGTATTTTATTGGTTTATGGTTTTTCACTATTCCACTACAAGTATCGTTTGTATAATTGCATATCAGATATTAAAAAGTCCTTAACAAAACATAACATTTTGCTGTTTATATCATATGTCTATATCACCTTAAACATTCAAATATTGAGGAAATTGATTTCCTACATTAGTATTTATGTGATATTTGTTAATTAATTAATTTACCTGCGGAATCCACCAGTTCATTTTACCACCTTTTGTGTGTTGATAACCTTTCTTATTTTCAGAACTTACGACTACAATACCGGAAACCGGTGGGTAGAATTAGCCTATAGGTCAGCTTATCTTATTCGTTATTCGGAATTTGGGTATTTTGTTTCGGAGCCCAACTTAGAGTTTTCTTATCTATTCTTTCATCACTTCGCCTCTTCATATTTGCTCTTTATTTTGGTGCGTGTTCATTACATATTATTATAATCTTTTCCCCCTATAGATATTTTGTACATTTCGATACACCTAAACCCTCGTTTTTTTTCTAATAATTCTCTGACGAAATTTATTTCTAGAAGTAAGCAACCTATTTGTACTATTAAATATGTAAACATAATAATATTTTATTTTTATTACGGGGTCTATTGTCTAATGTGTTGCTAAATGTTATCTACAAAAATAGTTTTGCTGAAGCTAACCATAAACATAATACGTAATGTACATTTTATTACTAAACTGGTTTAATAGTATAGTTTATCTAAGTATAGATAGTTATAAGTTGTACCATCATAATTAGCATCTCGTTTTATTATATAGAAAGCTTCTCAGAATATGTATACATAGTACTTTATAAGATGATATATGAATTAGTTATAGATAGTTAACTTTTAAACGGACTTTATAATTACAAACCATAAATTATGGAGACCCCCCTCCCCCCATGCACCTGTGCTTGAATGTATTTTACCAACCATCTTTCATCTCTACTGAGCTTTTGCTCAAGTTATCTTTGTTACACTATATTATATAATATTTACAAGGTGACCCAAGGCTCACTCACAATTAAAATATGATATTATACGTTTTATTATATAGAGCGGTAAGGTCTCAGTCAGTAACATTGTAAATAGTAATCTAAGCTTGAAATACTTTCATTGATATTTAAAATCTTCTTTTGACATAAATTGCTTTTCGTAGAACTTAATTCATCGTATATTTTATTCAATACTAAAATTTATACAAGGTTTATGTTCTTGTTTTTTTTCATTGTGAGATCTTTGGGTCATCATAAATCTTTATGAATAGTTTCTGCTTTAATTATGCAAAAGACAGCATCAAAATTCTGTTGATTATACTCTATCATAATACATTACACTTCACCAAATACAGTGTTGCTGCTTTAGTAGTTAGCTGATTGTTTATTTGAGTGCGTTATATTAATTAATTATTGCGTACACACTAGATAATAATTTAGGATTAGTACTCGCTACAATCAATTTGCCATTAAATACTTCACTGCATGTTTTCAGTGGGTCTCCTTGTATACGATTCAATCGATTGGCTAGTGTTATTAATCCCGAGAAAGTTTACTAGATTTAATTCCGCATTTTAGCATAGTCTTACATTTATATAATCTATACACTCTTTTATATTTGATTCGGTTTCCTGTTTATATTGCTATCCGTTTTAATATTTCATATAAATGTACATATATAATATATTTATAAATTTATCCAATTGTATCTAAATTTATTTTGTGTATATATATGAAGTAAAGCACATCTTTTAGTTTTAGTAGTTCAAGTCATGTCATATAATGAGATAATAATATAAATATAGTACTCTGTATAGTTACTATTCATAGGGCATATTATAATGCGAAACATTGTTATACTAACGCATTTTACGATTACTATTAAACTGTTTTGTTAATTTTTTTTTAATGTAATTTATGTAGGAATTCCATAACAGTAAGAATACATTTTAGCTTGTTTTAGTTAACATCTAGGCATTCTAAAGTTTCATCCCATCAACTACAACCAAGATTACTCAAGTATGAATTAATAATACAACTTATTTATAGAAGACTATAGTGACGGGAATATATATAATATAAATAAAATTGTTGTTTACCTTATTTACAAAGTATGATACTTTTGAATTTAGAATAAAAGTCGAAGTATTTATGCTTCATTATTAGCCTAATTTCAACATAAAATTTCAACATTTCATTTAGATATTTACGAGCATAGAGTAATGATTATAATAATGATTATGATTACTCTATGTTTACGATATATGGATATCATAATTTCATAGAGATAGAAATATATAATTTTATATTTTAACATGAAAGTATAATAATTTATAATTTAATTGAACACTAATTTACAATTTTAATTTTAGTAAACTGCTATTAAACATTAATATATTATGATTAATATACATATATAGTGCGAAATACTTTACATTTGTTAACCTTATTATTGATGGTATATATAAATATATAGGCATAAATGTATTGAGAATAGTTTCCTAAATACTTTTTAAACTATATATTTGAAAGTTAATGATGCTTACATGGCACCAGTAGGTAATTAAATTCAGTTAAAGATATTTCAAATTTTAAAAAGTCATACCAAGTCATTTTAGATTAGCTAAATTATTCAAAAGAGAACTTTAGATACATTTTGAATAAATCTTAGAATTAAGCATAATCTTGCAGACAAACACTATGACTTGTCCGCCCAAACAGTCACTAAATTAATCAATAAATAATGTCGAAATATTTTACTCGTATCGCATTAATCAGTATAACATAATTGTATACTTTCTTATGGAATATTAATATATTGTTCTATTTTAAGTTCATGTTATATTAAAGAATTCATGTAAAAAATTAAGAATGTTGGTATAGGTAATACATTTTCTAAATACAGTTTTATAATATAATATTTAGCCAGCTTTCTCTTATTGATTGTCACCATTGATATAATATGATTACTCCCATAAAACCTTTTATTCCTAGTCATTCAACTCAAGATACCCAATGGGATCACCCAATCATGTCCGATCTCATGCAAGCCTTCCAAGATCTCAACAGTATTCGGTTTTCTGCTTACCGAACTGCCATGAAATTAAGGGCACTGCAGAAAGAGCTCTGCTGTAAGTCTCACTAAATAACGATACCGTCAATTATTGTAAAAACATATCTCCAATTATCATGATAAACCATTTAATTATTATTTTGTAACTTTTCCATATTACAACAGAATTATTTTTTTATATTAGTATATTTTCTTTCCAATTTTATTTATTAAGTCAAAATCATTTTATAATTGAGTTAATTGTTTGTTCATAGGCATGTTAAATCAAATATTTGAAAATTTAACAGCATAAATTTAATAGCAACATTAATTTAATAATAAATCATTTTTGTTATACATGTATATTACAATATTTGTTAGCATTAATTTAAAAGATCTATTCCGACTAGCATATAATAATCTATAGTTTTCGTGATTATGATGTTTCTATTATTGAATTTCACTTAAAATAAAACCCTTCTCTTATTAAAATATTTGTTAATTTTAAACATACTCTCTTTTAGTTTCGGCATTTATTCATTTATATATCTCATTATTAAGTTTATACTGTTATATCGTATGCATTTATAATAGATAAATTTAACATATATTTTGGAATTGATATTTTTAGATTACCTCAATTATTCAAAGATACATTTTGAATTGCTTTCAGAATTAACCATAATATTACAGACCATCACTATGACCTGCTCAAACAGTCACTAAATTAACTATTAAATATAATTTACAAGCATTTTACTCATAGCCCATTACAGTAGCATAATTTATAATTTCTTACTCTTAACTCTCTCTAACAGTGGACTTGGTCAATTTGAGTATCGCTGGAGAAGCATTCCACCATCACGGAATCCATCTGTCGTCTGCTAACGACAGTCTCCTCGATGTACCTCAACTAGTAGCCTGTCTGCACACGATATACCAGGTTCGCTAGCTACTACTTATATAGTACTCATATAAATTCCTCTCTCTAAAATTCAAAACTTGTCCACATTTTGATGTTTTAGTTAGTCTATTTATTTTCTGCAGTCTGTATAATAATTTAAATTAAACGATAAAAATAAAGAATAAAAACACCAATATACATTTTGCCTTATTAAAAATATTTTAAAAATATGATTTATAAGCCAAACATAAAATGTAAATAAAAATTATTTATGTATTGATACATGTTAATAGATTTTTTATATTATATAAACTAATTATTATGAATATCAAATCTCTCGCAAATTCAAATAGTATGTCATGCTGATACGTTTTTCCAATACAATTTGTTTTTATTTAAGTAGTACTTAACGAGCAGTATCTACCCTACATTACCCATTTTTCATTCTAGGTTATTGACCGCAGTAACTCTCACCTAGTCCTTGATAGCGGCGTAGGCGACCTCTCCTGCGCCAGTGGTGCCGGTATAGGCTGCGGAAGTGCTCTACGCTCTTCCTCTCGGCGGCGAGGGGGTCCTGGCGCTCCACGGATGCCACCTGTAAATGTCGTCGGTAGTAGAGGTGGTGTAGGAGGTGGCGGTGCGGGGACTGGAGTGTCACTACTGGCCGTAGAAAGGCAGGTCACAGTGCCTATCTGCGTGGATCTGGCGCTCAACTGGCTCCTCAATGTCTACGACAGGTAAACTTTCGTTTTATTATCAATTTTTATCAAGTCACAGAATAAAATAAAATGTACTATGCGCCAAAAAGAGGGCAAAAATTCAATAAGAAAATAAATCGTACAGCTATGTCAAAGCAATTTGTTTCAATTATAAATAGATGGCTGGCATATTATGATGGTAGTTGGCTATATTTGACATATTATATTATGTATTAGAAGATCAAAATTTTAAGGTTCAATAAATTAGTATAGTAAGTAAAATTGTTTAGTTTGCCTACGTAGCTGTTCATTTGGCATAGGTTTTGAAAATATATTTTGTAATTTTTTTTGGCATATAGTGAATATTAAAGTATTAAAGTATTGGTTCATTAAAAGTATCTAGAAGCGACAAACCATTAGTTCTCCATACAATTTTAAACACCAGTAAAAAAATCTTGCTAAAGGAAATTACATTTTGTCTAAAAAGAATGCAACTAGTTTACAGTTTTTATATTACTCGAAGACTCAAAACATTTGTTTTTCGATTCTGTTAATATAATACCCGTATATTTTATCAAATTAAAACTTCTCAATGTATTTAATTTTTACCGCTTAAATGATTAGATAGATTATGGTCTTATTCCGTCAATTAAATGTCTTGTACATTTCGCGGGTAGTGTCATCTATTACACACTACAATAAACAGAGTAATAATACTCAGAGATTCATTTATTATTTATTTCGCATTCACTACGTTGTAAATTATCGGAAATAGAAAATCGTTGTGTTTGAATAAATGATGCATAAATGTGTAGCAAATAAGTAGTACTTCATTTTTTATTTTTAGATCCTATATAGAGATTTAAGTAATATTAACGTATCACAAGTATCTACAACATATAATTTTTTTATTTATACCTAAAACTTTTCTATATAAAACAGATGCTTTTTTAGATATATTATTTTTAACGCATTTTACAAAAGTTTTAAACTAGCAAAATAGAAGTATTAACTATGTACAATAATTAAGAGAAAACAACATTTGTATGTCAATAATATGTGCTATAATATAGCTATGTAGGGCGCATTACGACATCGAAATATTGAATTGAATATATTTCTAGATAGTACATAAGAATATATATAGTACATAATGTACATGTGTATTAATCATTATTACATAATAATACATAATGTGCTAAACTTCCACAATCAATGAAATCTAATTTTATTTGTAGAAGTATAATATGTTTAAAATAATATGTATTATTTTCGTTTATTGAATTTATTAGTTTGGACGATCTAAATTTTATTAATAAATTTTAAAAATACTAAATTTAATTACATAACCTTTTTTCTTTTAGCTATTTTAACGGAAGGTAAATATTTTTTCTCGTTTTATTTTTTACTTCAGTGTCCGCAACGGCAAAATTCGGGTTCTTTCTTTTAAAGTTGCCATCGTTCTTCTTTGCTCATCTCACTTAGATGAAAAGTACCGTTGTGAGTATTCTTGAAATATTATTTTTCTGTTAAAACTCAATAATAATTGTAGCTTTTAGATAAGTATAGATAATTACACGCACATGTTTCTCTCCCCCCAATAGTCCTATTCAGCACGATAGCGGATGCACAGGGTTATGTGGACCAACGTCGACTAGGCCTTCTACTTCACGACTGTATTCAAGTACCTCGACAGTTGGGCGAAGCTGCCTTCTTTGGGGGAAGCAATATTGAGCCGAGCGTTCGGAGCTGCTTTGAGAAGGTGTGCACGAGTATATGGTTGATAGTAGGATCTACTTCAATTAGCAGTCTGAACACCGCTTGGGAATCATTAGCCGAGATAATTATATGTACATGCATTTTTTCTAGTTTTTCTCATAAATTTCATCAATATAAGAAATTGTTTATACTTTTAATAGTTTACGTCTTGGGTGTTTCTTGATCTTGTAATGTAATTTTCAAACATGGATACTATCAGATGTAATTTTATTTTATATTATTATGAAGTAATTATGTAGGAGGCATACTTAAATAATTTAACAGAAGTATTAAAGTAAGCCACATGTTCATTTATATCAGTAGACTATATTGAAGCATTCAAAATATTATTTAAATTTTTAGTATTAATGAAAGGTTTAATTTCTATGTCTGATGTATTTTAAAAAGCGTTACAATTTTCAAAATTACAGAATAGTTATATTGATAAATGAATATATTACTCGTGCTATAATTTACTTTAATTAAAAGTTTTGGCTTAAACCTACTTAAAAACTTTAAAAGACCCAGAAACTTGTTAAGGACAATGAACAAAGAGCACTCTACATTAAATTTCCATAAAGATAAATAGTTTTTATGTTTTAATAATTTGAGGTTGAAGCTATCTAATAGTGCATTGACATGAACTTTCGGTGAATATCTAAGATGGTCCGATTTATTTCATAGACAAGTGTAGATATTTTTTCTATACCAACAAGATTTTATAAAATTTATGCAATATTATTGATACACTTCTCGTATATACATATATATTTACCAATTAAGTATTGTCAGTTTAATTTAAATATAGATACATAGATTTGAGTTTGTCTTAATGACTAAAGTAATTTAACAAAAATAATTTATCTACATATAATGCTTAACATCCAATTATGTATTTATTTTTATTTTCAAATCTTTGGATGTGAATAAATACAAAATATTTAACATATGATCAAGGTCAACAAATTACTTAGTTAGGTACCTCCTCGTGCGTACTAATGTAATAGAAAATATTCGTGCGAATTTAGTTAAATCAGAGTTTATCACTAATTTAAACAATAAAACACTACCAATTTTTCATTCTTCATCTTTACTCAGTAAATGAATAATTTCACTTTTTTGTCATTGGGACTTAAAACGAATAATTTAAATCTATATTCATATACATTTTATTTATATATTATCAAAAAATATTTACTATTCAATATGTAATTGGCATTATGTTAAAATTTCGTAATATAATAACGTAATGTACATATGTTAAAATTTTGAATTTCTATATTACTATATATCTTATGACAATTGTATTTTATATCTTGCATATGACATATTATGATAGAATTTGGAATGTATTAATAATCTGATTTTTATTTGATTGGTTGATGAATCATCATATTGAGTGCTATTTATTTCATTAATATTATTATTAATTTGACAGTTTTCGGGTTGAACATTTTTAATTATTATACTAATCCCGCATCAATTAAATTTTTAATTATATAATATAATATAATCAATAAAGAAAATGTTGATTACTTTGTGTCATTTTAAAACAACTTTTATTGTTTATTAATGGCTATTTATAAATGACCCAAAATTCCAACCAGGAATAGTGAGGAAATGTAACCCACTTTTAGTGAAGGGTTATTGGATCTTCAATCCGTTATTATTCTCTCTTTATCGAGCTCTTTCTCTCTTTCTCCATCTGTCTCTTGTATTTATTCCTCGTTCTTTCCACTTTATACTTAACAGATGGAAGAAATGGAGGCTAATCGGAACCATCCCAAGAAAGCATACTGCTATGACGATGTTAGTTGTTGGCATTATCCTCTTACATAACAACATGTCTGCTTGCTATCCGTCTTACTTTAGCACTTGCAGCTATAGGCCACTGACGTCCCCGCTCCATCTTTTCTACTTCTTTCCACTCTCCTCCCTTAAAAGGCGGTTTTAAATAGGATGGTCTCTTGTTTTAATTTTTCCAGTTTCTTTGTTTTATTAACATCTATCTTGTTTATATTTAATTAATAAACCTAAACTCCATTCTAGCTTGTAAATTTTTTTGCGTTCTTTGTTTATTACTATATTTCTACGTTCGCTACCTTTATAGATTGTTACTATTTATATATTTTTAAAGTTTATCTTGTTAATAGCTTCAATTTTTGCCTAAAATTTTCCAAAAGATATTGTCTTCATTCTTATTGCTAACCAATTGTCCGTATATGCTTGCTTTTTGATAAACTTTGCTTTTATATAGTTGCCTGAAAAGTATGGAATATTTTGTTACTTGAGTTTCAAAGAATGTATGTTTTATTTGTTAAATTTTATAAATAGCTGACATTTGTAAAGTATTTTCGTTATGCTTGATTTCTGCTTGCTTTTTATTTTCCCTTTTAACATCTATTTTGTACTTTAAAGCATTTTCCCCGTTATTTTTAAATAGGATTATTTTTAGTTTCCGAAATAATTAAATTTTAATTAAGTATCGGATATAATATTTCCAGAAACATTAAATAGTTGATCTACTATATTTTAGCTTATTAGCATATTGTTTTTATGGTTTTTATTTTACTTTTATATTCATATGTGTATATCATATAATAAGACCATTTTTAACATATTTTAATAAGAATAATTTTGTATGGCGATATTTAATATTATTTAATGTATCAAATGAAAGTTTCATACATTTTTAAAGTACTTATGTACATAATTTATTTCAAAAATAGTATATACAATAATCTAGAATATATACATATTATACATATATTTAGTAACAATGCATTTAATTTAGTTCATTCATTAACTTATTATTCATTATTATATATTCATATGATACTTTAACGAGGTATAAAGTAGATTAATGTATCAATCTTATTAATGTTACAAATATATCGATTTATGTTTCTTACTTTTATAGTATTGCCAACTATATTGTATACTATATTGTATACCCACCTGAGCTTAAAAATTGTTTATACATATATCGCTGAAATATAGGTGAAAATAATGTTTTAAATGCATACATCTCTAACAAAATTCTCGTTACTATTATACGTAACCCAACCTCTTTAGCCTTGGACTAATTGAATTGTAATTAAGTTGTAAATAAACTATAAGGTTTAATTTTAATACTAAACAAAATTATGCGAAATGACAAAATATACCAATAAAGTATTTCTCATGCCTCCTTTCCACCGTTTAACCTCTACATTATTCAGGGAAGTCGGGAGCATCTTCTTATCCGTTTGAGCCACTTCCTGACTTGGGTGCGGTTAGAGCCTCAGTCTTTAGTGTGGATCCCAGTGTTACACAGGCTGGCCGCTGCTACCACTGCTGTTCATCAGGTCAAATGTGGCGTGTGCAAGGTGCAACCCATTCGCGGACTTATGTGAGACTCATGCATTATGGTTTCTCATAGCATCTTGACGTCCACAATCATACAATAATAATAATAATAGTACTCGCAGATAAATGGTACATTTTAGATATAGCATTTCCAAATTTTGTATCATATATATAATTGCGTATAAGTAAAACTCAAGTGCCTCAATAAACAATAACTTGTTACTTATGCGTAATGGCACAAACATGGCGGAAAATGACCATCTCAATAAAAAAATGATTCGTAGGTTTCACTCTACTATGAAATACCAATCACGATGAAGATATAACCAAACAGAGGCATAGGCCGACTTCCTCGACCATTCACATCCTTTAATAAAATGCAGTTGATAGCTTTAGGAGTTTCGATAATTGCGGCTTTCTCCGGGGCTGCCCGACACTTTCAGCTCGACTTATTTTTAAAGTAGTAAATGATGAGGGGTGCCTATTCTCCTGTGGGGTTGTATTTTGGTGATTGATGATCTGCATAACATTTTGTGAAATTTATTTGACTCTTGATTTGTAATATTTTACTGCTGGAAAGAGCGTTAGCCATTTTATTTCTTTATTTTTTAATTTAAGATACAAAAAACAATACTTAAAAGTGGACCAATTTTTATTTGAGATTTATTTTTAATTAAGAAAATAAGTTGAAAATAGAATGTATGAAAATAGTGTATGAAAATAGTTGAAAATCTCCAACTACTAATTGTAACAGAATATTAATAATAAATTTAATCAAAATTTAATAATCCATTATTTATATTTTTACGAACTTTACATAATCATTATATAATATATTTTTTTGTGATTCTATTTCTCTCTTTTAGGTATCGCTGCTTGCGCTGTTTTCACTTTGATCTGTGTCAAAATTGTTTTTTTTCCGGAAAGATCAGTAAAAGTCATAAACTTACTCATCCAATGCAAGAATATTGCAACAATGTGAGCATCTTACTTATACTTATCAATTACTATAGAATTTGAGTATTTAAAAAATTAAAGACTGACTATATTAATGTTAAATTTTAATAATAAGTAAATGTTTCTAGTGCTTATTTAATATATATAGTGTATAATAATTATTCGTAATATTTATAATATATTTATATTTACTTCAACGTGACTGACTTCGTTATTTAATGTTTTTGAAATAAATTATAATATTTTTTGTAGCCAACATAATAAATAATAAACTTCATCACAACTTCAATAGCTTTCAAGACAGAAACATTTTAAAACATTCATTTGAAAAATTATACATTATTACTATGCTGAAGTTTTGTAATCTTAAAATTCAGCATAAGATTCATTATAACAACATAGTTGATTGAAAAAAATTAAAATAACCAACAATAAATTAAAATATACATTTTAACCACGAAGCGTTTCAAGACAACATTGTCTTTTCATCAGGTACAATATTAAATATGTAATTGGCGGGTATATTACATAATAGTATTACAATTCTAGACCTATGGCAATAGGTCCGTCGTTAGCTAGTAAAGCTAAGCGAACTATGTAGTAGGTATATAGGATAGTTGAAAATAGGGTGTTTTTCACATAGC